>CM019153.1:25098717-25130346 GCA_009733165.1 Naja naja
GTTTCGACAAGATCCCACTCGCCATCTCAGGCTGGTGTCTTTGGCTTTGTGCTTCTGCCAGCAAAGCGTGATCTGAGCTGCCTTCTCTCTATAAATACTGGAGGGGAAGTGTGGTGTGCTGGCTCTGCTGTAAGCGGTTGGTTGGCTGTTTTTTGCTGTGTTTGTCGCTTCTTGATTGGTTGATGGAATTGGTGTTTGCTGATTGGTTGGCTTTTTTGTAAGACATCCAGGAACGGAAGTTGGTTGTTGGTTTCTGTTTCCATGGTAAATTGTATTTTGGGGTGTAGGCTGTTGAGATGTGTGAGGAAGTTGTCCAGCCTGTAAGAATAGCCAAGTCTGTAGATCATGGCGGAAGGAATGCAGGTCGGGAGCCAACCGCAGCACCAGGGGCAGCTGGTTCCACAGGGTGGGTGCTCCCACAGAGAAGGCCCTCCCCCGGGGGACCACCAACCGACATTGTCTGATCAACAGCACCCCCAGGAGGGCCTGCCTATGGACGCGCACTGGGTGATTGGACCTCGATGCTGGTAGGAGGCGCTCCTGCAAATACCCCGGACCCAAGCCATGAAGGGCTTTATAGAATGTAACAATATCTGCATTTTTGTTTTAGCTAAAATGCATATTTCAATATACAGCCTCTTTAATATGATCATACTTTTTATTGGTGTGTGTGTGTGTGTGTGTGTGTGTGTGTGTGTGTGTGTGTGTGAAAGGTCCATTACACAATTTGGGAAGGAGGAAAGTAACATTTTCCAACTCTATGGTTTTAAGTAAAATATTCTAGGGACTTGAACTAGCCTTAGTCTAGTGTCCAAGATAGATCATTAGCAAAAACAAAACAAAACAATTCCATTAAAAACAAAACATTTAAACAAGGAGGCAGATCAGCCATTGAGAGCATTACTGGATTGATGTGCCAATATGCTATGCTAACGTGGCTGTTTCCAGCTATTAGCCCATCTCAAATGCTATAATCTACATGTTTATTCTCTGCAGAAAATATGTGATTTCACCAAATTCCAGTAATTACAAGTGCTTCATCCTTTTCTTTAGCAAGCCCACAATATAAATATGTTTAATTAGCTAACACCCTGAGCCAATTAGAGGATCTGAAGAAAGGAAAGCTGAGATGGTTGGTCCTAATTATTTTAATATTCTGGAGAGCCACTTTAACATAACAGGATAATTACTCATGGATAAAGGTTCACAGGAGCAGCAACCCTTTCCTTTATATTTCTACAGCACCTGTCTCACTCTTGTTAATTTCCAAATACATTCTCATTTACAGATTAAAAATGGTAATTCCAACAAAATCATCAAAACACCGTGTCGTAGCATGGAATTAATAACAACATGTAATCTTGAAACTAGAGAAAGAAAGAGAGTTCCCTGCTTATATAACAGGGAATTAAATTCTAAAGCAAAAAGGAGGGGGGATTTTCTTTTTTTGTCTTTTAAAAATATTTTTGAATCCTTGTAATTTTTTATTTATTTATTTTATTTATTTTTATACATACTTATACCCCGCCCTTCTCCAGAGACACAGGGTGGCTTACAATTTTTTGGGATACAACCCAGTGTGCTCAGCAATAGCCTTCATTCCATTGTATATGCCTGCTTATTACTAAGCGGCAGTTTTACAAAGTCAGCTTATTGCCCCCAACAATCTTAGGTCCTCATTTTACCTACCCTGAGAGGATGGAAGGCTGAGTCAACCTTGAGCCTGGTGGGATTCAGCAAAGGCACTGAAAAGCATTTCAGCCTATCCATTGTCCTTTTCATTTGTTTCTCCTCCTCTTCCTCCTCCTGCTCCTCCTAGCAGACACTCTAATTTTCAGGTAAACTGTTCGGGAAATTATAACTTATGGGATCTGCTTTTTGATTATGGAAAGCAATTCACATTTGGAGGAGGAAATCTGAAATGGATTCCCTCTTTATGCCAGGATGCATAGGGATCTTCAGGGCTTGGTGAAAGAAGACAAGATAGCAGCTACAAAGATGGTATTAACCTGTATGTATGTATGTATGTATGTATGTATGTGTGTATGTATATATATATATATATATATATATATATATATATATATATATTTGTTTTCATAGATTTTCACGGGTAAAGGTATGTAGGTCTTGTGTTGGTCTTGTCCGTGTAAGATTGAGAATACCTTGGCAGCGTTTGAGTCGAAACGTTGCCAGGTATTATCAATCTTACACGGACAAGAGATACACCAAAGAATTTATATATATATATATATATATATATATATATATATATATATATATATATATATATATTCTAAACACTCTGCTAAACACTCTGCTAAACAAATAATTCCCTCAACGCTGTCCAACTATTTACAAAGTCTGCATTATTATCACTATTAATCTTCTCATCACTCCTTATGACCCATCCCTTCCCACTTGTGACTGTATGACTGTAACTTTGTCGCTTGTATCCTTACGATTTATATTGACTATTTCTTAGTATGATTTAATTGCTTATTGTATCCTATGACTATTATTAAGTGTTGTACCTTATGATTCTTGACTCTTGACAAATGTATCTTTTCTTTTATGTACACTGAAAGCATTTGCACCAAGACAAATTCCTTGTGTGTCCAATCACACTTGGCCAATAAAAGAATTCTAATTTGCTAACAACCATAGTGCTTGCTTAACATCCATGGCAAAAAAAAGATTGTAAAATTGGTTACAGTCATATGGTGATCTGCTTAACAACCAGCATCACTTAAAGCCATAATTCTGGGGCTCATTTACAGCTCTAAGTGAATCTTACTGGAAATGAGTTGCAGGCATTGTGGAAAACAAACTATTTTATCCAATGAAAGTATATCATCAATTAAAGGAAAAATCTTCCTCTATTGAAGCTTCTTTCCATCTATATGTTGAACATGTTTTAAGAGAAGCTGGTCTAAAAGAAGATGAGAGTAGTTTTAAACTATATATCTATAACTGCATTATGCTAATGACACTACTCTAATAGCTAAAAATGCAAAATATCTTACAAGTGAAAACAGGCTAAAATTAAATATAGAGAAACCCAGGCTTATAACTACAACTTGCTCTAGAATTGATAATGAAGATATTAAAATTGTAGTTACTTGTAGTTCCTGCCTTTTTAAAATCAACCATCAACAGTATAGGAATATGACTCAGAATAGAACTTGAGTAGAATAGAACAAGAAGTCCTTTGAAAACCTATTCAGACGCCATGATGTGTCAATGCCTACAAAGATCAGAACTATGCAAGCAACAGTATTCTGTATGACACGCTGTGGAAGTGAAAGTTGCATTTTGAAGAAGCACGATAAGAAGAGTACTGATGTTCTTGAGCTCTGGAACTGCAGAAGATTTTTGACAATATTGTGGAGAATTAAGAAAAGAAACAAAGGGATCATTGAACAATTCCAATTAGAGTTCTCACCTGGGGCGCAAGTGATCACCCTCAAATTATCTTACTTGAGATATATTATGTGCCGACCTAGCTCTCTAGAGAAATCTAGAATGGGAAAGGTGAAAGGAAAGCGAGGAGGAAGACAACCAGCAATAAGGGGCACAACTGAAAGACCTAAAAGACCAGGTTAAGGACAATCATCATGGAGAAAGTCTATCTATGTGATTGCTAAAAATCAATATCACTCAATGGCACATAATCAATCAAACAATCAATCAACTGAAGCTTTTTAGCAAAGGCTAGTGCATCTGTCTGCAGGGGCAAATGGGAAAGAGACAGTTTGGTATAACGTTTAAGGTGCTAGTCAAGAAACCAGGAGACTGTGAGTTCTAGTCTTGCCTTAGGCATGAAAACCAGCTAGGTGACTTTGGCCAGTCACTCTTTCTCAGCCCAACCCGTCTCACAGAGTTGTTGTGGAGGAGGAAGGAGTATTAGGTATGCTTGCCACCTTGAGTTATTTACAAAGGTGGGATTAAAAAAAATCCTAAAAATAAATAAAGCTGAGTATTTTATTACCCCTTTAAGAAGCATAATTCAGGAGCTTCCAGTGGTGAGGTCATGGTGAAAGCGGGGAAGGAGAACTATTAAGTTTGCATGAAGAGACAGATGCGGAGTGCTTCAAGCTCTTTGTTTATTAGTGACTACAGCTCAGAATGGACCCGCTTTGGCTGGGCTGTGGCTGCTACTTATAGCCAGCAGCCGCAGTTGCCAGCCAATCAGAGTGCAGGGTTTCCCCACACTTTTTAAACCAATCATTTCTTACAATTTACAAGAACAGTTCAAACTAAACCAATGACTTTAAACCTGCATACATAACAAGAATGGTCTTGACAGATTTAAAGAAGGAACTGGGAAAGCGGAGGCAGTGAAACGAGAAGGAAGGAAGCGGCAAGAACAGCAAGTTGGAGAGAGTGGAAGGACTGGACAGACATTTGATTGAAGGAGACAGTGTGACCCATGAGGTGTGGAGGGCAGATCGACAAGACAGACACTGAACTGAAGGAGACTGAAAAGAGAAAGAGAAAGTATGAAGTGTAAGATGGAGAAGAGAAATGGAAAGTAGCAGAAGGAAAGAGAAAGTAGAGCTGAGACATGAGGAAGGAGGAGAAAGGAACGTTAGAGATAACAGAATAGAATTGGACTGAAAGATAGTTTCTGACGGTACTGACAGTGAGTGATTAAGTTTAAAACTTTGGATTGGTAGTTAAATCTAAATTAAGAAACCTAAGGAGCTTTGGGAAAAAATCTGGATTTATAGATATTGTTTGATTAATTATGCCTGTAAGATAAGACTTATATATTTATAGTTATACACTATTTATATCCTGTGCTCTACTATAATTTATTATAATCTACATTGATATATGTATACTGAAATATTTATACTACTTCTATATCTATGCATAATTAAGTTCTAACTTATAACCAATAACCATATTTTCTTTTCCTTTCCTTCTGTAAGAGAAATATTGATTAATTAGTTTGTTATATTGATAAGAGCGCTATTATTATTTTACTTATTGGAACATTGATGAATTGTTACATACATTAAATCTAAGATATTTAGTATTTAATAGAACTGATTAAGAATATTTAGTATATGGATTAAAAGGAATTATCATAATATAGTATATAAACAGGATAAATAGGATAGGAATAGTGAGAAAGAACTTGGCTGAGAGGTAAATAGGTATGTTTTGTGATTGGTAGGGATACAGTAAACTGGGAAGGTTTAAATATTTAAGATAAGGAAAACTCGATAAATTGAGGTAGGTTTTAAAGTAAAAACAAGTAGAAACAAGTAGGAAAGGAAAAAAAAGAGATCAACCAAAGTAAAACTTTGAAATAGAACATAAAGTGGATGCTAGTGTGGGCAGAAGCAAATAGAAGTTTCCAAAACATGACAAGTGCCATAACATCAACCTTGAGAATGACAAAGAAGACAACACCCAGCCCAGTATCGACAGTCTCATCTCCTGCTGGCCAGAAGACGATTGAGGGAATTCTGGGGGCCGAAAAGCAAAGTACAATGTCCAACATGCAAACAATACAAACATCATTGCTGGCAATCCAAGAGACCATGGTGAAGTTGCAGGAGCACCAGCTGAAGATGCAGGAGAACATATCAAGGAACCATGTGGAAATGAAGGGGAACATCAACAAGTTAGAAGACAAAGTAGACACAATACAACAAACTATTGAGAAAAATGAACAAAAATTACAAGTAGTGGAAATGAGATCAGAGCAAAATGAGAAGAAACTGGAGTTAGTAGATAGAAAGATGACAACAATGAATAAGGAATTAGAGGAACAAATTATACATCTCGAAATGGACTGTGCTGCTTTCTACTTGAGGTTCCAGAACATTATGGAGAACAGAGAGGAAGATTTGAGCACTATCATGGCAGATCTAATTGCACCAGTTTTACAGAAAGAAAGTCGAGAGATCCTGCTAGAAATTGATGAAGCCTATAGAATTCAAACCAGCTATGCAAGACATTATAGACTACCATGAGAAGTCCATGTTAGATTTGCTAGGAAGAAGGTACGGGACATAATATATAAAATAACGAGGGATGAACCATTAATATATAAAGATAAAGACATACAAACTTTAAAACAGATCCTGAAGAGAGTACGTGAGTACAGAAGAGATTATAAATTTCTGGCAACACAACTGATTAAAAGAAATGTAGCATTCCGATGGCTTATCCCGGAAGGGATGTTAGTAACATGGCAAGAGAAGAGGCTGAAAATAGACAATATGGATAAAGCACAGGACCTTTATGACTAAATAGTAGGAACGGAAGAAGAAAGCAGTAGCAGGGAGAGCTGAGACAGGGTGCCAATAAGACCAATGACAGGAACTAGGAGAAATGGAACAAGAAGGAAGAAGTAAAGAGGAAATTGAACAAGGAGAGAAGAAAGGAATGAAACTAAGATCACGCCCACAAAGACACACAAGAATTAATAGAAGGCAGATACCAACCCATAGGTAGGAGGATGGAAGATGAAACCAGGCTAATATCACTAAACATCAATGGACTGAACTCACCTATTAAAAGAAAACAAATACTAACAAGATTGGCTAAACAAAAAGCAGCAATAATATGCCTATAAGAAGTACATATTAAAGAACAATTTTGGAAATGCTTAGAGTACACCAAATTAGGAAGGTTATTTACAGCTCTGGCAGATCAGAAACAGAGAGGGATAGCTGTATATATCAAAGAAGGAATAAAGGCAGTAGAAAAATATGTAGACCCCAACGGAAGAGTCCTGATACTTGAATTAGAAATATGTCAGAAACCAATGTTATTAGTTGTAATTTATGCCCCGAATGAAAATCAAAGTCAATTCTATAGTAATTTACATGATAAAATTTTAGAAATTGGACAAGGAAATATATGTATGGTAGGGGATTTTAATGCAGTGACATATATAAGAAAGGATTATATTAGTGGTATAAAGAATAAAAATAAAAGGAAAACCCTGCCAACATCCTTCTTTGAATCTGGTGGACCAATGGAGGAGATTAAATTTGGGGAAAAAACAATATACCTTCTACTCCAATCCACATAAGTCGTGGTCACAATTAGATATGGCTTGGATGAATGTAGAACTAGGAAATGAATTAGAGTCAGTAGAGATTATGATAAATGTATGGGCAGACCACAATCCATTAAAAATAATTTGGAAGGGAAGGAAAAAATTGAGAAGATGGACATTAAACCCCCAGATCATAAAAGAGAAAAAATTTGTGTCAAAAATTAAATCAGAAATGGAGTTATTTTTTAAGGAGAATACTGTCCAACAAACCTCAATACAGATATTATGGGACACAGCAAAAGCGTATTTGAGGGGAATAACAATAGCCTGCATGGCTAAAAGAAATAAAGAAAGGTGGGAAAAACAAAACAGGCTACAGGAGGAGATTAAAGAGTTAGAAACCAGATTACAAAAAACACCACAAGATGAGAAGGGAGATGATTCTAGTTAAGCATAAGTTAAATATTATGAACCAGGAAGAGAGAGTAAAGGAAGTCAAAGAGCAAAACAGAATTTTTCTGAGCATGCTAATAAGCCTGGGAGGTGGTTAGCCTACAAGTTAAAAATAGAAAGAGAGAAAAGGCTGATTCAGGAGTTGGGAGATGAAAATGGAAATCTATAATACCGAATGGCAGAGAAGAAAGAAATAGTGCAAAAATATTTTGAACAATTATACAAGGAAGATAAGATGAACAAAGATAATATAGAACAATATTCGAAAGAGAAAGGTCTACCGAAAATAAGTGAAGAACAGAGAGACATATTAAATAGAGAAATAACACCCATAGAATTAGATATGGGGGTTAAAAAACAGAAAAATAATAAGACTCCAGGGCCAGATGGTCTTCCGGCAGAAATTTATAAAGGTTTGTATGAATGTTTTGCACCAGTGATGTTGGATCTGTATAATGATGTATTGGAGCACGCCAAGCTACCCGAATCATGGACAGAAGCATATATTTTGTTAATCCCCAAAGAAGACACTGACCTCAACCAAATTAAAAACTATAGGCCAATCTTGTTATTGAATGTAGATTATTCGCAACAATAATGTCTGAAAGGTTGAAAGTAGTACTAAATGATACATTCAGATCAGAAAGGCTTTCTACCTTCCAGACAGATAAGAAATAACACGAGAATAGTGCTTAATGTATTAGAATACTATGAGGCCTATCCAAAAAAGCAGGCAGCATTGATTTTCTTGGATGCTCAGAAAGCATTCAACAATCTCAATTGGCAGGACTTCCGGGTTGAGCCTTCTCGAGAACAGGCGGCGGTTTGTGATCGTCGACCGCAGCCTGGCTCTTGCGTCGGAGAGCCCGATCCTGCAAGGTTCGGGGCTGAAGCTGCCTCGTAGGGGCGGCGGAGAAAGGGAAATCTGCCAGCCAGAGTGAGGGGAGCCGCATCTCCCCCTTTTGGGTCTGGTCTTTTCCCTCCGAAGCGTCAAGCGGTGGTCAAAAATGGCCACCTCGAAGAGAAGGTCTCAAGGGACTAAGTGGTGCAGGAGGAAAGAGAGAAGTCGACAGCAGAGGAACGGGAGTATCGGATGGTAAGATCAAGGCACCCGGGATTAAGATAAAGATGAGTTTTAAAAAGAGAACAGAAGCGGCGCAGTTCAAGTGAAGAAAAATAAGTAAAATATTTTTGACAGCTATAAGGGGCTTCGAACCGGGAAAGGAAGAAGCCAGCGTAAGAATTTAAGTTTGGGGCTCGGAAAACTTTGATTATCAAAATAAAAGAAAAGGGTTAAGACTCTGTGCAGAAAGTGCCACTTTGTGGAGAAAAATTGGAAGTTAAAGAAGTAAGAAACTATCTTGTTCCTTTGTGGATTGGGTTGCTACATTTTAAAGAGACGCAGGACTTATAGAAAGTGAAAGCTTGAATACACAAAGACGGATTGCTGGACTAATTGGCAATATTGATATAGACTCTGGACCTGGGTTAGGATTATAGAAAATTTAAAGAAGAAAAAGGAAAATTAAAAAGAATTAAAAATGGAGTTTGGTATGGAACACAGGAAGTGACTGAACTAAATGTTGCAGAAAATATGGCATTCAAATGCTGAACAAAGAAGAAGAAGGAAAGGTGGAGCCAACAAGAGAAAGCCATCTTAAAAAGACAATTACACAAATAAAAGGGAAAGGAAGTGGCTAAAAAAACGGAACCTAAGAAAGTATCTAAAGGGGAACATTTCTGAAATTAAGCATGCTAGAAAGGTTCAGAAGGAAAGGAACAGAAAGGTAAAGAGAGAGAGAGGATTCAAACTGGATAGAGAAGGGGAGAGCAGGATAATAGGGAGGAGAAGGAGCCAGCACAAGCGAAAGCCATTTTAAGAAGACAATTAACACAAAGATTAATAAAATAAAAGAAGGGAGGATGGTTAAAAAAATGAAACTAAGAAGGTAATAAAAAAGGGAACATTTATGAAATTAGGCATGTTAGAAAGGTCCAGAAGGATAGAGTGCGAGAAGGGGATAAAAGAGAGGAGAAGGAACAAGAAACAAGAACAAAAGATAGAGAGACATGGGAATTACATAATAAAAGAAACTTGTTTGCACAGAGACAATGGCTAGCGTATTTAAAAGGGGGTTCTGCATGAAGAAATGGTAATAAGAATATATTGTAATTATAAAAGTGTAAAACAATAGGGGTTACTGACAATTTTACTGGTAAAAGGTCACATTTTTCATTTCTTATCTACAAAAGAAAGCTAAATGATGATTAGATGAATTGAATTGATTGAAATGATTTTAGAAAATGCCTAAAAATGAGATTTGTCAATAACCAAGACTAGTTATTTTATTATTATTTTGGAACTATAAATAAATTTTAGGGGGATATGTGTTGCAGAACCCAACCGATTAGAGATATATTGTAAGGGAGCTTTTTCCATTTTCTTTTCTTTTTCTCTATCTTTCGTTTTAAAGGGAATGATTATGATTATGTTACTATATTAACCACTGAGGTGTCACTCTCGAAGTAGTAAAGGGGGGCAAGTCTAGGTTTTTTTTTCATTCTTTTTAGTGTTAACATGGGTACGGATTTAGAATTATGGAGAGAATAGGTGATGAAAGGGCAAATCTGACGGACAAAAGAATTCTGTAAATGATTAGCAGTATTAACAATGTGAAGATAATTAAAGGATAGACATGGATGAACTTTATCTTTAATATGATGGGCAAATATATTGTTATTTGTAAGATTTATACATGAAGTTTTAAAATATATATGTATATTTGCAATTAACTTCGAAATGAACTGGGGGCTATACAGATTGAGATTAAGATTTGAGATTAGGATTAATTTCTTTGACCCTTTGTCCGCTAAAATGGAATAGAAGTGAAGTTGAATGTTTAAAATGAATATAGATCTACTGTCACATTTGCATGTAAAAGTGATGACTCGGGACCATGCTGTCTACTGAAAAGAGCTGTTTTAAAAAATTGTTAAAAATTGAATAAAATTTGTTTAAAAAAAAAAAAAATCCATTAAGAGTTATCAGAGAAAACACACTTTAACCTTGATTAAATGAATCAACATTACAGTATATTCTCTCCTTTTACTTTTAACAGTTTTGATCTTTAGTTCCTTCAAATAATGACCTAGAACTTGAATATTTTTCTTTCTTTTTTCTTTGTTTCTTGTCACAAAATTCTTCAAAGCTTTACCAAGTCTCCTTTGTAAATTCAATATAGGAAAATTATCCAGATCACTCTTTTGGTTTGTTATTTGTATTTCTGTTTTAAGTATTATGAAGTCATCCAATTTTGTAGATCCAGTGTAGCTTCTTTTTCCATATCATTTTTGTAGCCTGTCATTTTTAAATACTGTTATGTATGTAGGTTTGAAGTCATTGGTTTAGTTTGAACTGTTCTTGTAAAATGTTGGAAATGATTGGTTTAAAAAGTGCGGGAAAACCCTGCACTCTGATTGGCTGGCAAATGCGGCTGCTGGCTATAAGTAGCAGTCGCAGCCCAGCCAAATTGGGTCCGTTCTGAGCTGTAGTCACTAATAAACCAAGAGCTTGAAGCACTCCGCGTCTGTCTCTTCATGCAAACTTAACAAATACAGTTTCCAATCAGTCTCAATCTTCCATAACATATTTTAAACACAATCTATTTATAGAGGCAGACACTCTTAAAATTAATTTCTGGGTCTATTGTTCAAAAATATCCTTCAATATCTTTAATGTTAAAATATTCTGTACTAATAAGAAAATTGTAAGTATTATTTTCCTTTAATTGTAACCTTTAGTTCCTCCTAGTTCCCTCTAGTATTCAATCTTCAAAGCCACAAAGGTGCTTTTTCAAAAGGCAACTGGACTTTATTTGTTTTTTCTTGAAGATATTTCACTTCTCATCCAAGAAGCTTCTTCAATTCTGAATGAATGGGGTGGTGGTGAATGGAAATTTTTATAGTCCTTGTAGTCATCTGGTCATTAGCATTCTCTCTGAGAGCTGTTGAGGTCACCTAAGGGTTTACCTGTGCCCTCAGCCAACAACTTTTACAAAAAGAGTTCTAAATAGGCAAGATAATGGTAAAAGAGTATCTTCCATTCTAACCAAGTTCAAATCAGCAGGACCTGATAGATTACATCCCAGAGTTCTGGAGGGATGACAGACATGATTTTAGAACCTTTGAATCATATTTTTCAAAGATCCTGGAGCACTGGGGAACACCAGAGGACTGGGAAAGAGCTCACGTGGTTCCCATCTTCAACAAAGGGGGAAAAAGACAAATCCAGGAAACTACAGACCAATCACCCTAACATCAGTACCAAGGAAGATCCTGGGAAAGATAATCAAGCAACAGATCTGTGAACACCTAGAAGCAAGCAAAATTATAACCAGATGCCAACATGGATTTGTCAAAAGCAGATCATGCCAAACAAAACTTTTTGAAAAAGTGACTAAATTAATAGACCAGCAAAATGCTGTGGACATAGCATACTTGGATTGCAGTAAAACATTTGACAAAGTAGATCACAACCTACTTCTTGGTAAGCTAGAAAAATGTGGGATAGACAGCATCACCAACAAATAGATTTATAATTGGCTGACAAATTGTACTCAATGTGTACTCCTTAATGGAACTACTTTTATGTGGGGGAAAATAAGCAACGGGATACCCTAATGCTCTGTTTTAGGCCCAGTACTCTTCAATATCTATCTATCTGCCTGCCTGCCTGCCTGCCTGCCTGCCTGCCTGCCTGCCTGCCTATCTATCTATCTATCTATCTATCTATCTATCTATCTATCTATCTACAAATCTACCTACTTATCTATCTATCTAAGCATGTACTGTATGTATACATTTATGTAGATAAATGGACAAGGCAAACAGAGGAGGTAAGTTTCCACAAGAAGAAATATCAAATAAAAGAGCATCATGGCTTCTCTTTAAAATTGTACCCCATTAGAATGACCCAGACTCAAAAGAACAGTATGGATCTATTTTTTTTTAAATATTTCCATATGAAGGTTGGGGAGATATTATATTTTGAAGAAAAAAGATATAAAAGTTAAACATGAAATTAATCTATATAGTATTGCTTTCTATTGTCTGTATTCTATATTGCTTTCCATTGCCATTGCCATTACTATAATAATTACTATGCCTTGTTATACTGCTATTTAAGTATGTTATTACTATTACAATATTTCTTCTACATTATACTCTATAGTATTACTAGCAATCTTTTCTTCTTAGAAATCTATTATGCCTTCTGCATTAATTCTCTCTCTCTCTCTCTTCTCTCTCCCCCCCTCTCTCTGATGCCTTCTGCTTTTCTCTCTCTTAATATTAGCATGTAGAGTATATGTCTTTCCACATTGTGCTTAGTTTTGTTGTACACCTGTACTTTCTCTTTATTTTATTTTATTTATTTATTTATTTATTTGTCAAACATGTACAAGATAACAAATATAGGTATGAACATAAAAAATGAACAAAGGAAGTAAATACAGATAAATAGGCACAGTAAGACAGGGACAGTAGGCACGCTGGTGCTTATGCCCCTTTAAGGACCTCTTAGTAATGGGATCAGGTCCATGGTAGACAGTTTGAGGTTGAAGCTATGAGCAGTTGAGGCTGTAACAACAAAGTTGGGAAGGGTGTTCCAGGCATTGACCACTCTTGCTGAAGTTGTATTTTCTGCAATCTCTTCTTCCGACCATACAGTCCCTTTGAAGCAAAGACACCTTCTTCCATTTGGCTGCTTTTCTCCATTTGCTAGTAGCTGGAGTTCCAAAACCATTCTTCTACCCTCACTTCCCACACCTGTGTTCAGGTTGCAGCTTTATTGGCAACTCTGTTGTGCTGTCACTGGGTAGGAGGCTCAGACAAGAGGGAGGAAGGCAGCACAGATGCCTGACATTTTTCTAAAGAGCTTGTTCTTCCACAAAGAGCAAATCAAAGGATCAGAAGGACAGGAGATGAATTTCAAAAAATGCTCTGAAGGACTGGAACTCAGAAACAATTTTTAGACCACACTGTAGAAACAGACTTGAGATTCCAAAGAAAAACAAAATATGATGCTAAAAAAGAGACAAAAGGCTTGATAGCAAATGAGAGAATATGGAATGGAAATGCTAAAGATAATGACAAAGAGGACAAAGAAGCACAGAAGAGAACAGCAGAAGTTGGCAACTCTTTATTACAAGGAACAATAATGTTATGTAGCAGCCAAACTCTCTGGATCATGAAATATATTGCCTCCCAGCAGTACAGGTCAAGAATGTGACAGAGGTGCTAAGACATGTAAGTCCTTTGACAGGCATCCTTTCTGTGTCATCAACATGGGACAAATGCAGCATCCAAAGAATGTACAGCTACATCATTTCAGATTCTGAAACTCAAGGAAAGAATTTTAAGAAACTGCATCTTTATACATTGGAAGAAGACTCAAAAAGGAAAGAATAATAATACAGATAGGTACTTGAGTTTGAACTCTTATTTGAAGATGGCAAGTATCAGTTAATAGATAGAATTGAGAAGTATATGTGAAGGTGATGCTTATGAGTAGAATACAGCCACTGAAGGATATAGAAACAATAGAGATAGATGAATAATTGTGTCTTAAAAATAGTGCCTACACAGAAGTCCAAGGGAAAGAATTTGGTGCTGTCTTCATGATTATCAGGATTAATAGCAATGGAAGAGGAGAGTGTACTCTTGGCTACCCATCAAAGAAGAAAGTATGGATGATATTTTCCAAAAGCAAAATACAGATCTTTTAGAGAACTATGAAGTAGTAATGATCCTGTATTTTTAAAATTATCTTGACATCTATTAACAAAGAAACTCTACCAAGCATGGTTCTTCCATACAATCCCTGAACTGTTTCTCTGATCCCTTACTCTTTCAAGGATAAAGAAAGATATGAGGTGAAACTTTATTCTTGACTTGATATTATCTAAAAGTGAAGACTTGGGAAACAAAATTGAAAGAAGTCCCAATGGAAGAGAGTTCATAAAAAAAACTAAAAATGCACTTAGCAACAATTCTGCAAACTATGTTGTTACTGCAGAAAAAAAAGTGAAAATGAAAACAAGAAAGGCAAAAAGACACATGGGTCTCCAAGGAAGAGCATGTTCAAATGAGATTTGTTCATCTGTTGTAAAGACAACAGAAGCTTAGAACAAGCTGAAATAGCAAAAGATTGATAAATAAAATGGAGATTGTTCAGGCAAGTTCAAAATAAAAGGAAGGCCGCGGGAAATGAAAGACCTATGAATGAAAAGAGCAAAATGCAAATATCTAATGTTCCATTTTGAGATAGTTTCTTAGAGAAGAAGATATGCATTATTATAGGCAAAAGAGATAATGCAGATTTTCAATTTACCCTTGACAGAAACTAAGCCAACAGAATATCTGGCCTCATAATTGTGTGTGCATGGAAGTTCCCACCATTGAGGTTGGCCCAAACCAAATACTTCATAAAAGGCAAATCCAGTTTTAGGCTGCCTCAATAGGAATACAGTGATTCTGACTTCTGGTGGCACTTTGGTCAGTGACGGACTGGGGACCGTGATGCTGCACAGTGGCAGTCTTTAATGGCTGCCCTGAAGACAGGAAGCTATCTGGGAATTAAGTTTTGTGCTGGAGAAGTGAAGAAGTAGACAGCATGAAAACCAGACATAATTCATGGACATAAAGATAACCCCAGAATTAAGGTAGAAAGAATTTTTCTAAAAGGATTATAAAGCGCGACCAGAGAGAGAAGAAAAAATTTGGATGAATATGTGATTCTGTCACTAAATAGGCAATTAAATGCTGAACTGGATTTACTGAATTTTTGAAACCTTAATACCTGAAATAAGAAGGCAAAAAAGTGGAAAGAAAGGGTGAAACTTGGATGTAATAGAGAGCACCACCTAATGGTTAAAGAAAATTACAGTGACTTTTTAAAAAAGTGTCTGGTTCTTTCAAAACTGAAACTTGATACAAAATAAGAGGAACTTTGTTACAATAAAACAGAAACATTGAAAAGTGAAAATATGGAATATTAAAATAAAAGAAAGAAGCATGAAGAAACTTCACTGGGGCTGTTTGGTGATCTTGGCATAAATTTAAAACTTATGGATATTGGACTATTTGATGAATTTGGGAAAAAACTTAAAGAAGAATTAATAGAAGTTGATCATTGGAAACAAAAATCAAAGATGCAGTCGAATTGAATTACTGGACAATTGGCTTAGAATTAAATACTAAAGAAAGGGATAAATAAAATATAAAAGAAGTGTTTGAAAATTGCAGAACTTTTCTTGGAACTAAAAATGGAACTAAGAAACATAAAAAAATGCTAAATGAAAGAAATGAATCATGCTGTATTTGCCTTACAATTATTAGAAATGACAATTCTGGAGAAAGAAGAACAACAAAGAGTGCCAGAAGGGAGGAGCTAATTAAAGAAGAAGCCAGCTTCAATGAACAAAGGGAGCAATGACCATCAAAATGAAGGGAAAAAATGAGAATTAAAACTTGGAGGGTTGAGGAGGCAATTGAGGAGGCAATTAAAAGGAAATGTCTTGAAAGTCAAACAAAGAAAAAGGAAACAGCAGAAAAGGGAATTACAAAAGAAAGTCTTAAAGAGAGTGGATAAAATTGGAATAAGAAAAGGAAGGAAAAACGAAAGGGAAAAGATGTAATAAGAGAAAGAACCAGAAAATAAGGAGATATGGAAATCGAAAAAATAATTAGAAATTGTTTAGTCAGGAGACATAGAGACAATGGGTAGATAAAGATCAAGGAAAAGGATTCTGCAATATTCTTCTACATAAGAAGGTAGCTTTTAAATGTGAATGAAACTGATATGCTTTTTCTCTTTAATTGGCTTTTTATTTAAGGATTGTTGTTAATTTATATATGGATAATAAAACAAAGAATATAGTTAAAATGAATTATGAGAATCCTAGTGAAAAGACTAATACCAGTTTCTATAATTAACTGAATAGATCAATATATTTGAAATAACAAATGATTTAAAAATAATTGATGGGAATACCATGCAGAACCTTGATATATATATATATATATATATATATATATATATATATATATATATATACATATATACATGTGACATATAGTAGTTAGGAGATTATTGTTATTAAACTAGAATGTGATAATTATATAGGGATTATATTATGATAAATTTTGATTATGGATTAAAGGGAGGGATGTATAAGAAAAAAGGGTGGCACCCTAATTGATACTTAAAGGGGAAATTTTGGAAATTATTAGATTTAAGATGGAATTTATTGAATAATGAAATAAAAGTATGTGACAAAATTGCAAATATGACAGATAAAGTATAAAGGTATAATGAATTTAGAATTAAAAAATAAGAGTGTTAGACTATAGAATAAGATTTGAGAACATTTATAGAAAAAGAAATTAAGATAAGATATAAATTGAAAATTAATTTAATAAGTATAAAGAAAATAAGAATAATGGAGAAAATTTACTGGAAAATGGAAGTAATGGAAAGTAATGGAAGATGGAAGCACTTTAAATACTCTGTTCAGTTGTGTACCTATTTTAAGAAAGATTTAGGAAAACTGGAATAAGTATAGAAAATGATCAGAAATTTTAAAATTAAATATGAAGAGAGACTGGAGATATTGGGTAAGCCTTAAGAAAAGGTGACTAAGGGGGAGATGATTGCACAAAATTCAAGGAGGAACAAAAGTGTCCTGTACAAATGGCAATGACTGCCCCCTCCCCTCAAAAAAGGTGTGTTACAAAGTCATAATACAAACTTGATTTTGTGTACTTGTATTCCATGTTGGATGCATTTCAGAGTTGTACACAAGACCATACATCCTGTGGTATGATTTGAAATATAAGTCTTATATAAATATAAGAGGAATGATTCATCATTTTCCCCTGTCTTGATTCCCCTTTGAATGGCTATGAAAAATCTTAAGACAAATATTTTATGTGTTTTGAGCTGAAAACAAAAGGTTTATATTCCACTTTATTTTATTTATGTATTTATTCAATTTCTGTAGCCACCCAACTCAATCCAATTGATGGCAATCCAATTGGTGTCAAACGTTGTTTTGGCACAGGAACGAACAGCTTCTTTTGACCTCAGAATAGGACCTAGATGTTTTGAGAAATGGTGTTTTGACTGTTTTGTCATAGAAAACAATCTTGAAATGAACTATTTTGGCTTTCACATGGACCGTTTTGACTTTTCAGAGATTGAAATAAAATGTGCATGCTCTGAGAATTCTGGTCTGAAGTTGGAACAAAACACTTCATGGTTTTGTTCTGAGTGAATGCAGCCAACTTGACTGTTTTGATCGGCATTTGAAGTGGGACCTTGTGAGCTGTTTTGTTTGGGACTCTCAGCAAAATATTTTACATTTCATGCTTACCCCCATTTTCAAGTATTTGAAAAGACATCCCACATGTTCTCTATCATCTGAGAGCACAGAACACAAAATGATGTCCTTGACTTATAGCAAGACAGGCTCTGATTGATTGTTTTGGAAAAAAATCCTAAAAGTAATAGCAGTTTGACAATTAAACCACTTACTGAATGCTGAATTCTTCTTCATGTGGTAGAGACCATCATCTTCTTATTTATTTATTATTATTTATTTATTGGACTTATAGGTCGCCCTCTCTCCCAGGGAACTCAGGGCAGCTTACAATAAGAAATGAGAATACAAATATTAAAATAGAATTAAACCAGTCGAATTAGCCCAATAAAAAATTAAAACCCAATTAAAAACTAAAATCGATAAAACCCCACCCCATTCAGTCCAGGCTGGCCTGTTGAAACAACCAAGTCTTTAGGTCGGCAAAAGGAACGGAGGTCAGGGGCCAGTCGGAGCTCCAAGGGGAGTTGATTGCACAGGGTGGGTGCTCCCACAGAGAAGGCCCTACCCTGGGCACCGCCAGTCGACAATGTTTGGCCAACGGCACCCCAGGAGGCCCTGCCTGTGGGAGCAACAGGGTGATTGGAAGTCGACGCTGGCAGGAGACGCTTCTGCAAGTACCGGACCCAAGCCATGGGACTGCACTAAGCACTCAATGGCTGATGTGATCCCTTCGAACTCCACAGTATTATTTTGTTGCCAACAACTCAATTGTCGAGATACTTTCTATGTGCAAAGTATCCATTTCTATGTATCATTGACCTACAAAATAGAGAAAGATTCTTTTGGAGGTCCATCTTCAACTCCTAATCCAGCAACAAAATCTGCATATGGAAATATAGATTGTTGGACTGGAGCATCTGTGTCATTTTTATATTACAGTTGTAAAGTGGTAAGAAGGTAGAAGGTGGCTTCCTTCAAAGTGCTACTTTTGAACAAGGAACTATTTCCCTTTGTCATAAGTCTAATGTTGTGAGTAATGTTTCCCTTCCTAAGCGATTTCCAGAAGTGGCCATCATTGGTTGGAATCTACACATTGAAGGTTGCCAAGCTAGAGAAACACTGTCCTAGAGTTCCACTCAGACATTATAGCTGACAATAGAAACAGTAATCTATTTTGTTGAATTTGTTAAGGCTATCCACTCTGGCAGACTCTGAATGGCTTACAGAGTCTAATACTAAGTTAAAATAATTACAAAGAGAAAGCAAAGCAGCCTGGGCTGAAACAGCCACTATGAAATAAGACATGGCATCCCCATTCTTCATTAACTTAGGACCAAACTCAGGTTTTATGGTGCTTTTAGAATACCAGGAAAATTGGTGTCCTTGAGGGTGGGATGCTGTTCCATATTGTGGGTAGTATTGCCCTTCCAGAAATTGTGATATGAAATCAGGGAAAAATAAATACCACTGTGCAAGGATCAAATATATTTTTAAAAAAACTGCTCACATGAGAATTATAATACTGGAACAAGATTTAAATATGTATAGTCTTTCTCCCTCTCCCTTCCCTCCCTGAAACCACTTTAAAGAAATATTGCCAAGTAAACTGCAGGGACTTGTTTAGGTAAGAGCCAACACTGACTTAAAGAGACAAAAGAAAAGGAAAAGAAATGAAGGAAGGGAAAGAGAAAGGAGGATAAGATAATTACGCCCTTCTCTTCCTTTTTCTTCTTTCTCTCCCCTACTCTTACCCCTTCCTTCCTTTACTACCTATCTGTTAGAAGAGCAAGTTACTTACACGTAAGGTTTCAACCTCTCAGAAAATGGTAATTGTGTCAAGATAATGAGATCATCTGCAGCGGTGACTGTAAGAGCTTTCCTCTGCTATGAAGGGGGACATTGAGACAACGTGACCAGTAAAAAATATTGTGGTTGCAGAGGGTGGAGGGAATAAAATGTAATGCTACATTTTGAACATTATTATGGAAATATTGAAAACTTTATATGCTTGGCATGGTGCATAAACCAAACCTTGCAAATCTTCACTAATACTGTCTTCACTAGCATTTTAAAAATGAAGACAGAAAAAAAAAACCACATAGTCCTCTATTGACCAGAAATGCTTTTCCAGACCTCTTTCTATTTGAAGCTTCTTTTTTAAAAGCAAAGAGGAAATTCTTCTGGGTTTCATGGTTGCTGCCAGTCTCTTAATATAACCACACCATTGAAAATGAGCTGTTTCATGACAGTTGGTTTGACTCATTGCTTTTGGAGAGTGTGTTCATGCGTGTGTGTAAGTATGTAAGCATGTGTATTATGTTGTGGAAGGAGACCATGTATGGATCATCTTTCTCTGATTTCACCACTGAGGGACATTCCTGTGGTTATTGCTGCAGTGCTTTCAAAGAAAATAAATGATACAAGGAGAATGCTTTGTCCCTTGGGAGTGATATAATGAAACCTTAACATCAGGAAGGACAGAAGAGATGGAAGAAAGAGTCATGTAATTGCTAGAAGGCAGGGACCAGTCAATATAATGCTCTCCAAATGATTCAGCTTCAGTTCCCATCTGCTCCAACCAGCCTAGTGAGGGAGTGTGGGAGTTGTCATTCAAAAGTTGGAGCAGGCAATAGGGTGCCTGGACCCAATTTGACGCTTAACAGTGTTTCTGAATAGCTTCCCAGATTGACACCCAAATAACAGTTGAAACCCTTGGCCTTTCCCCAGTATTCCAGCCAGTGTCTTCTATTAAATTTCAATTTCTGAAAAATTTTGAACACTAAAGCTCGTATGTTGCAAGGAATAAATAAAGCAAGGAAGTCTTTCTTATTATGCCTGATTCTATGATGGAAGCAGGCCATTGGTAATTGGCAATTTTTTGTCTCCTCAAACTACTTCTACAGGGGACAAAGGGAAAAAAATCTGATTCATCGTATCATGGGAAGTAGTGTGAGGTTTGTTTTGTCTTGCTGTATGAAATATCCCAGCAATGGCAATATATTCTCTCTTTCCTTAAGATCTGTCCCTTGCAAGCAATTTTATCTCATTTTTGGGGAAAATATTTTTTAACCCAGTTACAAAAGTCCTTATAAAATTCATTTTTCAGGTACAACGTGTGTGTGTGTGTGTGTGTGTTCACACTTTTTATATAATTACATCCTATAGATATATGGATTAGCATTATATTTTCACTCCAAAAGACAAATGTTGAGTTCAGGCTTGTTTGCTCAAATGGTTCTACCTTCAGTCCAGTGATAGCATCAAATGCTCTCAAAATAATTTAAGGGGATTTCAAGTTTTTATGAAAAGATTGGACAGCTATTTATCTGGGGCATTACCATGTTGGAACTGCTTTGAAATTGATTTTCTTGTATGGATTAAAGTAAGAACACCAGAAGACTACATAATCTGATATGGGGCCCAACAAAATCTCTCATTGCTATTGTACATGTTACTCAGAGTCATGTATGGTATGTGAGAGTAGTGGCTATATAAATCAAATAAACAAACAAACAAATAAAGATAAAAATATTTTCATCAGGACTCTACCAATATGCAAAATTGCATGAGCATTATAGAAACACATGCTGCATCATTTCTGATCTGATTGCAAATATAGCACCTTTTCCTGATGTCAATGTTGGCATGGTTAATTAGCTGTGAAACTTTTCTTCCAATACCTTGGGAAACATAATACTTTCTTAATCAGAGCTGAACAATGTGGTCCCTGGGAATTAACGTAGCTATTGAAGCTTCCTTAATGTCTATTTCCCAAATTAATGTACATATTTTTTCATGAAAATCAATCAGTCAGTCAATCTGGCACTCTATAAAGCAAGACTGTAGTCTCATAATTTTTTTTTGCCAAGAATGCCTTTACAAAAGCCCCAGAGACAAATCAGAAAATAAAAATTTTGGATGGCTGCAACCAAAACAATACTTAAACAACTGTCTATTGCCTAGAAAAAAAGAAGGCAGAGTTATTCTTGAGGAACCTCACCAATGTGCTGTGCTTTCTTGCAGACCTTTCATTATCTAAACTAGGTAACATCATCAGTCCTAGTCACTTGTTTGGTTACGGATGTGAGTGGACAAACTGTCCATAATTTGATAATTCAGTTGGAAATTTATATGGAAACTGTTTAAATCCAGGGAAGATACATTTAATATCATCATCATTATCATCATCATCATCATCTCAGTGTATTCTGGAATGAGATTGCTAGATTATTATGCATTTAAGAAAGGACAATGAACATTTTTTTTAATAATACAGAAAGTAAAAAGTATCAAAACCATTTGAAAACTGAATATGATTTTGAATCAATGGGTATGGGGATTGTTATGGGGATTTCTAATTTTTTTATTAATTTTATTCCCAGCATATTGACAATAACCAGAGATTTTTTCTTAAGAAATCCTCTTTTACAGGCAGATTCTGAGAAAATGAACAGCCTATACAGAAAGTTGCATTTAGAACTCTATAAATATATTTCTCTAATACTATCTGGCATAGTTTTTGACCTGCAGCGGCATCTTCCTTGTTCCCCATATATATGTCTATTGTCATCAACGTGATTTTTGAATAGCAATATAGCCAAGATTTTTATGTCATATTTGCCAGTATTTCATAAGACCGAGCTTGTCACTTACATTAGTAGTAATCAGATCAAATCATATCTCAGGCATTTAGTACTCTTTCTGAAAGAATGCCAGAGATATGGCTCAGATGTTTTAAGGACACTCATCAACAGTGCATTTTGCACAGAGTTTTCTGTGGCTACTAGATAAGATAAACCAGCTAAAAGTAATGATTGACACCAAACTTCAAATCTGGCTGCCTGCCCAGGTGACTTACAAACATTTGCAAATGTCATTAAGATTGCAGTCATCCTTAGAGAAAGATCAGTACATTTTGTGAAAAATAATAATTATGATTATTTTTAAAAAGAATAGAATGGAATGGAATAGAATAGAATAGAATAGAATAGAATTCTTTATTGGCCAAGTAAGATTGGACACACAAGGAATTTGTCTTGGTGCAAATGTACATCTCAGTGTACATAAAAGAAAAGATACATTCATCAAGAGTTAAGAATCATAAGGTACAACACTTAATAATAGTCATAGGATACAATAAGCAATCAAATCATACTAAAAAACAGTCAATATAAATCGTAAGGATACAAGCAACAAAGTTACAGCCATACAGTCACAAGTGGGAGGGAATGGGTGATAAGGAGTGATGGGAAGATTAATAGTAATAGTAGTGCAGACTTTGTAAATAGTTGGATAGTATTGAGGGAATTATTTGTTTAGCAGAGTGATGCCATTCAGGAAAAAAACTGTCCTTGTGTCTAGTTGTTCTGGTGTGCAGTGCTCTATAGCATCATTTTGAGGGCAGGCTAAATCACAAGGAAATTTCTGTTAGGACTTGTTCTAAAGTTTGTAAAGAGATATAAATCATTTTATAGGATTTGTAGGGTGACATGCAACTTTCTTTTCAATTTCTGTACTAATTCTCCTCAGGAATGTCAAAAATTTCCCCTTAATCCTTCCTTTAGGTTTACATTGAGGGAGGTTAATTTGTCTTGAATTAAGGGTAATATTTTTCAACTCCCTTGCAAATTATCACAGGATCTGCTAATCTCTCTGTACTCCTTTTACCTTACCATATGTTATTCGGGAGACCCTGTTTCCAAGGGAGGTCCCTGCCCCGGAGATAGGTGGGTGTGAATCCCTCCTCCTGAGGTGTGGGCCTGCAGGTCGGATGGGCATGCTGCTTACATACCTGTCCCCCAGCTATGTCTCAGCTGCCCTGCCTGGGCTCCTTGATGCCATCTCAGGGGTGGTGGTGGAGTTCCCAGAGCTTATAGTTCTGGGTGACTTCAACCTGCCTTCCCTTGGGACGGCGTCGGTTGGCCCAGGAGTTCATGGCCTCCATGGAGGCCATGGGCCTGACCCAGATAATAGATGGCCCGACTCATGAGGGGGGTAACATGCTCGACCTGGTTTTTGTCTCGGAGCAGTGGCAGAGTGGTCTGGGGGGTGGTGACATAGTTATCCACCCTGTTTCATGGTCAGACCACTATCTCCTGCAGCTGGTCTTCTATCAAGCTGCCCCACACCGCTGGGATGAAGAGCCACTTAGATGGTTCCGCCCCAGACGCCTGATGGACCCTGAGAGGTTCCAGGCAGAGCTGGGGTTTTTTCCTGCACCCCTTACCCACAGCCCTGCTGAGGTCCTTGCAGCTACCTGGCAACAGTCGGCTGTGGGAGCTCTCGACAGGGTTGTCCCCATGCGTCCCCTTACTCGGCGCAGATCCCGGTCAGCTCCCTGGTATACCGAGGAGCTCCGGGAGATGAAGCATCGCAGAAGGGGACTAGAGAGCAGGTGGAGGGCGACCCACTCTGGATCTGACCGAGCCCAGCTAAGAGCCCATATTAGGACTTACCTGGTGGCAGTGAGGGCAGTGAGAAGATCTTATTTCTCCGCCCTCATAGCATCTGCAGATAACCGCCCGGCCACCCCGTTTGGGGTCGCTCCCTCCTCCAGCTGGGGGGTGGTGGACCCTTTGCGGGGCAGAGCTGAGGAATTTGGCCAGTATCTGCAGGATAAAATCGCTCAGATCCGGGAAGGGTTGCTCGGACTTGCAGTGGCCTGAGGATGGGGATGAGTGGTTTGGCCAATGTCATCTGGACTGAGTTCGATCCTGTTTCTGAGGATGAAGTGGACAGGATTATCGCGGGGCTGAGCTCCACCACATGTTTATTGGACCCGTGCCCTTCCTGGTTGGTTTATGCCTCCAGGGAGGTACATCGCTGGCTCGGGCAGTGGTCAAGCGCCGTTAAGGGAGGGGCTGTTCCCTGCCGCCTTGAAAGAGGTGGTGGTGAGGTCCCTTCTGAAGAAGCCTGCCCTTGACCCAGCCGCGTTGAACAACTTTCATCGGTCTCCAACCTTGGCTTTTTAGCGAAGGTTGTTGAGAGTGTGGTGGCTCAGCAATTGCCACTTTTCCTGGAGGAAGCGGACTACCTGGATCCGTACCAATCGGGCTTCCGCCGGGTACAGCACGAGACAGCATTGGTGCGCTGATTGATGATCTCTCTAGGGCTCGGGACAGGGGTTTCCTCTGTCCTGGTCCTGTTAGATCTCTCAGCGGCTCGATACCATCGACCATGGTATCCTGTTGTGGCTCTGGGGGTTGGGAGTGGGAGGCACTGTTTTACAGTGGTTCTCCTCCTACCTCTCGGACGTTCAAACAGTGTTGGCAGGGGGCAGAGGTCGACTCAAGGTATCTCACTTGTGGGGTGCCCCAGGGCTCGGTCCTCTCCCCTCCTGTTCAACATTTATATGAAGCCACTGGGTGAGATCATCCGTGGCTTTGGGGTGAGTTATCATCAGTATGCTGATGATACAGTTATACATCTCCACCCCAGGCCACATCAGTGATGCTCTCTCATCAGTGATGCTCTCCATGATGTCCCGTTGTCTGGAAGGTGCGGATCTGGATGGACAGGAACATGCGACTCAATCCAGCCAAGACAGAGTGGCTGTGCATACCAACATCTCGGTCCAGTTTGGATGTTCCATCTTTGGTCATGGGGAGGAGGTGTTGCCCCCGTGGACAGGGCACGGAATCTGGGGTCCTCCTGGACTCATGGCTCAAATTGGAGGAGCAGGTGGGGGCGTGGCCGGGGGCCTTTGCCCAGATCCAGCTGGTTCGCCAGTTGCCCCATTCCTGGACCGAGATGCCCTGCACACAGTCACTCAGGTGCTCATTATTTCCGACTTCTACTGTAACGCTCTCTACCTAGGACTGCCCTTGCACCACTCGGAGGCTTCAACTGGTGCAGAATGCGCCACGCGGGTAGTGATGGGAGCTTCCCGATACTCCCATGTTACACCCCTCCCGCAACCTGCATTGGCTTCCAGTTGCCCTCGGTGAGATTCAAGGTTCTGGTATTAACATTCAAAGTCCAGCATGGCATGGGTCCAGGTTATTTACGAGAACGGCTCCTCCCAACATCAAATACTAACTGCCCTGTATGGGCACACAGACAGGGTCTCCTCGGGTGCCGCTCTGCACTCAATGTCGCTTGCGGTGACCGGGAGGGCCTACTCTGTGGCGGCTCCCACTCTGTGGAATCTTCTTCAGCTGGAGCTCCGCTGGCCCCGATCTTCACCTTCCTCCACGATTTGAAGACCTGGCTCTTTTACAATCTGGCTGTGCTGATTCTGGGGTTGGTTCTATTTTAACTATGGGTTTTAATTTTAATTTGGCTTTAACTTGTTTAATATGCTTTTAATTAACTTATTTATTGTTGTATTTTTAGCTGTGAGCCCGAGTCCTTTTTGGAGAGGGGCAACATATAAGTTGAATAAATAAATAAATAAATAAATAAATAAATAAATAAATAAATATGTCACGCCATGTGCAAAAGTGTGTTTTCTAGAAATAGGAGTGATACTACCTTATGGGATGTTAGAATGGTGGTAGACCTTATTTGCTCCTCTAGAGTTTTACTACCACATGGTGCTGAGCAGTTTGAAAATGCCCTGAGAATATCCTGTAGACAGGGGAACTCCTGATAAGAAAGCGGTAAAATCAAATGGAAAAAGCATAAACTGAAGGTAGTCCACTTCCTGGGATGAAAGGTGGAAGACATGAAGGCATGAGTGGAAGACAGCCCATATAGGGAAGGAACTCAAAATCAAATCTGGAGGAAGACATTCCTGAACTGTTGTCAAGAAACGGTATGTATATGGCTTAAACATTTAGATAAGTTTAGATGCCAGATGATGATACCTTCAGATTAAAATATTCAATCTTCTATCTTAATTCTTCTGCTTAGTGAGGAAGAATGTTGAACAAGAAAGTGATGACTGGGTCATATCAAAGCTGTCATGACATCTGATCATGGAAGGTGCTACTAGGAGGGGTGAAAACATTCCTTGCTTACAACTTGGTTTAAGCATTTCACATTTTATATTCTGTTCAGATGAGAACATAGAATATGAAATGCTTGAATCGAGAAACACTTAAATCTGTCAGAGCAAAAATGAAGCAAACTAAACTAGACGTTTTAGAAAGAAATAAAGTGACTTTAAGTAGACCAGAATGAATAATTTAAATCAGGTGATTACATGCTCTTCTATTCAAGATATAAGATCTTATGAAGGAACGGTGGCACTGATATTCAAAAAGGTCATCTCTATCTATAGACTTTGCTATAACTCAATAAATGACAGGTTTATATCTCTAGGAAATAGTGGGTGCAATATCAGGAAAGGATGCCATACTATTAATGAATGATTGGAATTCAAAAATTGGAGAGATGGAAGATTGGGAGTGAGCAAATGCAGTAAGGCAGGAAGTAGGTTAAAAGACTTTTGTGAGGAGAATTATTTATTGCCAACAGCTGCTTCAAGCCAGCACATGAACATCAGCAGATGCACAACAGTGGAATCAAATTGACCACATAATAGGAAACAGAAGATGGAGAAGTGCAACACAGCCAGCCAGGTGCAGATTGTAAAACAAGCCATGAATTATTGGTTTCTAATATATGCATAATATATAAACAATCGAGGAAAAGAAAAAAAAAGAATAAAAGAAAAGAAAAGAGCTGTTTTAGGAAAATCAGAAAAAAATTGCAGGAAAATTGATAGCTAAGATAAAAATATTCAAGTGTAATCATAGAAGACAGCTAATAGAGGAAAATAGGTTTAGTTAATAACAACGGAAACCTACATTTTTGCAAATAAGATTATAAAATAGTAGAATGAATATATTTAAGAACCTCCTCCAACTGAAAGAGATAATAGTTAAAGTCAAAATAGAAATCCAAACATTACTAATTTGAGATACATAGACAACATAGATTGTTATGTGAAGGTAAAAATAAAAGATGTGAAAATAAACTTAGAAGAAGGAAAAGTGGGTGAATGTTAAATGTGTTAAGAGGATGGTGAAAAGTAAAAATGATCAATATTTGTAGGCAACATTATTTTTGACTTAAAAGAAAATTATGGAATGGAAGATCCTGGATTGCACAAAATGACATGAGCAGGTTTCAGGTGAAAACATGCTTTGGTTTTGACAAAATGTTCCCAAGTTGATTGATTGATAGGTTCCCTAGATCCTACTATTCATTGGGATATTTTCAAATGGCATTAGTAAGACTATGGTGAGCAACCTTGTCCACACATCTTTGATTTTAGTAAAAAGCACTATATAAAAACTTCAACTGATCAAAGCCAGGATGGGTAGTACAGGTGGTAGAATATAACCCTATCTGATGGCAAGGAGATTGAGAGCTAGGATATAAAAAGCATGAATTAATAAATGAATAAAAGGTAGACAGTGACACTAAGAGAAAGGAGAAGGTTTTAATAGATCTGAATTTTGCTGCTTAGCTCTTTTGGACAAGAATTGTTGAATACATGAAGGGAGTAAGATGTAGATTTATTATGAATGAAATGGCTTAAATGTATATCAGAAAATATCATTTAATTCATCTATATTATTCATCTATATTATTCAAAAACACAAGTTGGCAATTGCTGTGTACTGCATGCCAATGAATGGTGATAATGGAACAACCCAGCATTGGAAAAAATTGTGCCACATTTTTAAAAAAATAACATCACTGAATAATGTTAAAATATGGATGTGGTTTGTTTATGGGGAGGCTAGCGTCTGTATGAATTGTTTGATGTCTATATGAAAACTGTGTCACTGCCTGATAATTCTAAGAATGTTTCTGTTTCCCTATATAGGGGCAAATGTGAGAAACATGAATGCAAGGACCAGAGGAGGATTAATTTCTTAAATGTGCCTTGGATTGTATAATCTGAATGCAGGGATCAATGAAGATGCTGAAACAACTACTAAGGTAGGTGGGGAGTCAGTGCATGCATTTGCACATGGAGTTCACACAACTGAAATCACTAAGAAAATTAAGGAATAGGTGTATTTGGAAGTAACATATTTACACATGAAATTGTCCTATGGATAGAGTTCTTGGACCACTCAGCTGTGCTTCCTGCTTCTCCCTTTGAATACTATTGAACCAGATGTGAAAATATAAAGTAGTCCAAGGTTGGTGTACACAGAAGAGATTTCTTAATGATGTAGGTGAGTCAAAGTCAAGATGAGAAGAAGCCAAGGCCAAAGAACACAACAAAAGTCAAAGACAGAGTTGAAAAAAACATATGCCAAAGTTAGTTCCAGAAATTGGGGGAAATCCTGACTAAGATTAAAGACTTTTCAGTTTCGGCTTATACTACCTTTTCTTCAATTGTTGTCAATAACAGGGTGGAAAGCTACCTCAGATGATGTGAACACTTGAAGTCATCCACTCTTATGGGGAATGGCATACTGAAGCTGGGAATTATCTGCTGCACTGAATGTCTGTTGGGGAGGCACTCATATTAGTGGAAGAAGATCCTAGAAAATTGCTACTCCTAGAACCAGAAAAATGGAGAGTAAAGAGATTCCACAATTTCGATCCATTAGCATCCTCCTGTTGACTCTGTCTTTCAGAGCATGCTTTGGGAAAATGTTGGGCAGAGTTCTTTCTGAAAGAATGCAAGGGGTGATAATGGGCAAAAGTTGAAGAGTGTGCTAAAGCTTTATGTTAGATGAACTATGTTTGCTCTTCAGCAGGTAATTCAAAAATGTATGCATGTGAGAAAATTTATTGCATGTTTTATTATAAACAATTCTATATTAATCAGATGCTACAGGTGCTGGAACACATAAAGAAATCTTCTCTTTAAGACCATAGTCACTAAACCTTGAAGTTCAGCAATGTGATGTTTAATAAACTTTAATAAAGAAAGAAAAATGAATGAATGAATGAATGAATGAATGACTGAATGAATGAATGAATGAATTAATTAATTTTTGAAAGTTACAGCTGGCATAGCACACAGTTCTGAAACCCCTGGGGCAGAGGTCTCCACCTTGGCAACTTTAAATTTTGGACTTCAACTCCCAGATTTCCTCAGCTGGCTGAGGTATTCTGGGAGTTGAAGTCCACAAATCTTAAAGTTGCCAAGGTTGGAGACCTTGCCTTAGGGTTACGATATAACACAGCTATTGTCCAAGATGCATTGGTTAGCAGTTGCTTCCAGATCCAATTCAAGGTGTTGGCTGTTACCTTTAAAGACATATATGGCATGGGTCCAGGTATTTGAGGAGCCATCTCCTTCCAGTGGAACTAACTCACCCTACTTGTGCCAGCAGAAGAAGTCTGCTATAGATCATGTTTGCTAAGGAATTCTGACAGGCGCAATCAAGGGGAAGAGCCTTTTTCTCTGTGGCTTGGGGCCCTGAAGAAAATGTTCACTGCCAGAGGTGGTTGACAGAATCCCCATGCCATCTGTCTCTTAGTTTTGGTTTTTGTATAGTTTTAAATTTTTAATCTATATAGTTTTAATATTTCAATATATTTTAATTGTCTGTCTATTTGCTTTATAATCCGTAAACTGCTCAGAGTTGCTTTATAAGGAGATGGGCAGAATAAAAATGTATTAAACAAAAAACATATTAAAGAAACAAACAAATAAATGTAGATATGGGTAGAATACTAGAGAAGTAAATAGAAGATAATTTTTTTGTAAACCTAGATAAGATCACACAGGATATTTCTATGATAGCAATGACAAAAACAGCTAAAGCAGCAGCCTTTCTAATGCAATGCACAGCTGAGAAGGTTGAATATGAAAAGAATAAAAAGAGACATAAGATTGATACTTTCAAATAATGAATTTGGAGATGGTCACTATGAATGCCATGGACTACAAAAATAAAAATAAAATAAAATCTCATTTAACCATTCTGGTTCAAAGACTAACTGCTCCTCTGTGGTGATGATCAAGAAGCAGAAACTGATATTTTGGACATGCAACGTGAGTTGGAGAAGAAAAATAACTTTCCTTGACAAAGCTGAGAGAAGAGAAGGGGAAGGCAACAGCCAAGATAGAAGGGCAGGATCAAAGAAATTACACAGCGATCACTGGAACAGCTATAAGTTATTACTAGAGACAGGGTGAAATGGAGAACATTTGTCCAGGAATCGACCCAATTTCAAGGGCACTTATCTACTTGCTCTGGAAATTAACTTGGGTAATAATAAGGCTTTCAAACTTTACGATTTCCCAGTTTTTAAGGAATTTGCAGGAGTGACATAATAAAGTACAGACACATTTCCTCCCTTTTCTTTAAGGGGAAGCAGATTTTGAGTCTAAGGAATTACAATGTTAAGCTAAAAATTGGACATGACTCAGTTAACAAGTGATTAGCAACAGAATTCTGATCTCAAATGTGGTTGAGGACTGCTACCTGAAATCTGGCAAAAATAACTCTGTATAACCTTCTTCCCCACCTTCTATTGGTTATTTTTTCTTTTTGCCATCCTTTTGGACATCATTGACATGATACCATTGATCAAACAACTAACTAGGAATACACAGTTCCTAAAAAAATCCTTACCCTGAGAGAGCACTATATAAATTCTAGACCAGGGGTGTCAACACAAGGCTCAGGGGCTGGATCTGGCCCATAGGGTGCTTAGATCTGACCCATGGGCCCACCCTAGAAACAGTGAAGGACTGGCCTGCTACCTCTGCCAATGAAAACAGAGCTCTTGAGGGCTGTGTGTGGCTGTCCCATGCCCCATTTTTGCTGATAGAGGGCTGCAAGAGGCCGTCATGGCAGAAAAAAGGGCCCAGAGGGCATGTGCAGCCCACCTGAACTCCATTTT
>CM019153.1:25131346-25281161 GCA_009733165.1 Naja naja
TCTGGTGGCCCAGCAATTGCCACTTTTCCTGGAAGAAGCAGACTACCTGGATCCATACCAATGGGGCTTCCGGCCCGGGCAAGGAGACAGCATTGGTGCACTGATTGATGATCTCTCTAGGCTTTGGACAGGGGTTTTCCTCTGTCCTGGTCCTGTTAGATCTCTCAGCGGCTTCGATACCATTGACCATGGTATCCTGTTGTGGCATCTCGGGGGTTGGGAGTGGGAGGCACTGTTTTGGTGGTTCTCCTCCTACCTCTCGAGACGCTTGCAAACAGTGTTGGCAGGGGCAGAGAGCGACTCAAGTATCTCACTTGTGGGGTGCCCCAGGGCTCCTCTCACCCTCCTGTTCAACTTGTTATGTAATGAGCCACTGGTGAGATCATCCATGGGCTTGAGGTGAGTTATCATCAGTATGCTGATGATAATCGCTTATACTTCTCCACCCCAGGCCACATCAGTGATGCTCTCTCTGTGATGTCCCATTGTCTGGAATCAGTCGGATCTGGATGGACAGGAACATGCTTCGACTCAATCCAGCCAAGACAGAGTGGCTGTGCATACCAACATCTCGGTCCAGTTTGGATGTTCCATCTTTGGTCATGGGGGAGGAGGTGTTGCCCCCCGTGGACAGGGCACGGAATCTGGGGGTCCTCCTGGACTCATGGATCAAATTGGAGGAGCAGGTGGGGGCCGTGGCCGGGGGGGCCTTTGCCCAGATCCAGCTGGTTCACCAGTTGCCCCCATTCCTGAACCGAGATGCCCTGCACACAGTCACTCAGGTGCTCATTATTTCCCGACTTGACTACTGTAACGCTCTCTACCTAGGACTGCCCTTGCGTACCACTCGGAGGCTTCAACTGGTGCAGAATGCGCCACGGGTAGTGATGAGAGCTTCCTGATACTCCCATGTTACACCCCTCCTGCGCAACCTGCATTGGCTTCCAATTGCCCTCCGGGTGAGATTCAAGGTTCTGGTATTAACATTCAAAGTCCAGCATGGCATGGGTCCAGGTTATTTACGAGAACGGCTCCTCCCAACATCAAATACTAACTGCCCTGTATGGGCACACAGACAGGGTCTCCTCGGGTGCCGCTCACACTCAATGTTGCTTGGCGGTGACCGGGAGGGCCTACTCTGTGGCGGCTCCCACTCTATGGAATCTTCTTCAGCTGGAGCTCAGCTGGCCCCGATCTTCGCACCTTCCGCCACATTTGAAGACCTGGCTCTTTTACAATCCGGGCTGTGCTGATTCCCTGGGGTTGGTTCTATTTTAACTATGGGTTTTAATTTTAATTTGGCTTTAACTCGTTTAATATGCTTTTAATTAACTTATTTATTGTTGTATTTTTGGCTGTGAGCCGCCCCGAGTCCTTTTTTGGAGAGGGGGCAACATATAAGTTGAATAAATAAATAAATAAATAAATAAATAAATAAATAAATAAATATGTCACGCCATGTGCAAAAGTGTGTTTTCTAGAAATAGGAGTGATACTACCTTATGGGATGTTAGAATGGTGGTAGACCTTATTTGCTCCTCTAGAGTTTTACTACCACATGGTGCTGAGCAGTTTGAAAATGCCCTGAGAATATCCTGTAGACAGGGGAACTCCTGATAAGAAAGCGGTAAAATCAAATGGAAAAAGCATAAACTGAAGGTAGTCCACTTCCTGGGATGAAAGGTGTGGAAGACATGAAGGCATGAGTGGAAGACAGCCCATATAGGGGAAGGAACTCAAAAATCAAATCTGGAGGAAGACATTCCTGAACTGTTGTCAAGAAAACGGTATGTATATGGCTTAAACATTTAGATAAGTTTAGATGCCAGATGATGATACCTTCAGATTAAAATATTCAATCTTCTATCTTAATTCTTCTGCTTAGTGAGGAAGAATGTTGAACAAGAAAGTGATGACTGGGTCATATCAAAGCTGTCATGACATCTGATCATGGAAGGTGCTACTAGGAGGGGTGAAAACATTCCTTGCTTACAACTTGGTTTAAGCATTTCACATTTTATATTCTGTTCAGATGAGAACATAGAATATGAAATGCTTGAATCGAGAAACACTTAAATCTGTCAGAGCAAAAATGAAGCAAACTAAACTAGACGTTTTAGAAAGAAATAAAGTGACTTTAAGTAGACCAGAATGAATAATTTAAATCAGGTGATTACATGCTCTTCTATTCAAGATATAAGATCTTATGAAGGAACGGAGTGGCACTGATATTCAAAAAGGTCATCTCTATCTATAGACTTTGCTATAACTCAATAAATGACAGGTTTATATCTCTAGGAAATAGTGGGTGCAATATCAGGAAAGGATGCCATACTATTAATGAATGATTGGAATTCAAAAGTTGGAGAGATGGAAGATTGGGAGTGAGCAAATGCAGTAAGGCAGGAAGTAGGTTAAAAGACTTTTGTGAGGAGAATTATTTATTGCCAACAGCTGCTTCAAGCCAGCACATGAACATCAGCAGATGCACAACAGTGGAATCAAATTGACCACATAATAGGAAACAGAAGATGGAGAAGTGCAACACAGCCAGCCAGGTGCAGATTGTAAAACAAGCCATGAATTATTGGTTTCTAATATATGCATAATATATAAACAGATACGAGGAAAAGAAAAAAAAAGAATAAAAGAAAAGAAAAGAGCTGTTTTAGGAAAATCAGAAAAAAATTGCAGGAAAATTGATAGCTAAGATAAAAATATTCAAGTGTAATCATAGAAGACAGCCAATAGAGGAAAATAGGTTTAGTTAATAACAACGGAAACCTACATTTTTGCAAATAAGATTATAAAATAGTAGAATGAATATATTTAAGAACCTCCTACAACTGAAAGAGATAATAGTTAAAGTCAAAATAGAAATCCAAACATTACTAATTTGAGATACATAGACAACATAGATTGTTATGTGAAGGTAAAAATAAAAGATGTGAAAATAAACTTAGAAGAAGGAAAAGTGGGTGAATGTTAAATGTGTTAAGAGGATGGTGAGAAGTAAAAATGATCAATATTTGTAGGCAACATTATTTTTGACTTAAAAGAAAATTATGGAATGGAAGATCCTGGATTGCACAAAATGACATGAACAGGTTTCAGGTGAAAACATGCTTTGGTTTTGACAAAATGTTCCCAAGTTGATTGATTGATAGGTTTCCTAGATCCTACTATTCATTGGGATATTTTCAAATGGCATTAGTAAGACTATGGTGAGCAACCTTGTCCACACATCTTTGATTTTAGTAAAAGCACTATATAAAAGCTTCAACTGATCAAAGCCAGGATGGGTAGTACAGGTGGTAGAATATAACCCTATCTGATGGCAAGGAGATTGAGAGCTAGGATATAAAAGCATGAATTAATAAATGAATAAAAGGTAGACAGTGACACTAAGAGAAAGGAGAAGGTTTTAATAGATCTGAATTTTGCTGCTTAGCTCTTTTGGACAAGAATTGTTGAATACATGAAGGGAGTAAGATGTAGATTTATTATGAATGAAATGGCTTAAATGTATATCAGAAAATATCATTTAATTCATCTATATTATTCATCTATATTATTCATAAAAACACAAGTTGGCAATTGCTGTGTACTGCATGCCAATGAATGGTGATAATGGAACAACCCAGCATTGGAAAAAATTGTGCCACATTTTTAAAAAAATAACATCACTGAATAATGTTAAAATATGGATGTGGTTTGTTTATGGGAGGCTAGTGTCTGTATGAATTGTTTGATGTCTATATGAAAACTGTGTCACTGCCTGATAATTCTAAGAATGTTTCTGTTTCCCTATATAGGGGCAAATGTGAGAAACATGAATGCAAGGACCGCAGGAGGATTAATTTCTTAAATGTGCCTTGGATTGTATAATCTGAATGCAGGGATCAATGAAGATGCTGAAACAACTACTAAGGTAGGTGGGGAGTCAGTGCATGCATTTGCACATGGAGTTCACACAACTGAAATCACTAAGAAAATTAAGGAATAGGTGTATTTGGAAGTAACATATTTACACATGAAATTGTCCTATGGATAGAGTTCTTGGACCACTCAGCTGTGCTTCCTGCTTCTCCCTTTGAATACTATTGAACCAGATGTGAAAATATAAAGTAGTCCAAGGTTGGTGTACACAGAAGAGATTTCTTAATGATGTAGGTGAGTCAAAGTCAAGATGAGAAGAAGCCAAGGCCAAAGAACACAACAAAAGTCAAAGACAGAGTTGAAAAAACATATGCCAAAGTTAGTTCCAGAAATTGGGGAAATCCTGACTAAGATTAAAGACTTTTCAGTTTCGCTTATACTACCTTTTCTTCAATTGTTGTCAATAACAGGGTGGAAAGCTACCTCAGATGATGTGAACACTTGAAGTCATCCACTCTTATGGGAATGGCATACTGAAGCTGGGAATTATCTGCTGCACTGAATGTCTGTTGGGGAGGCACTCATATTAGTGGAAGAAGATCCTAGAAAATTGCTACTCCTAGAACCAGAAAAATGGAGAGTGAAGAGATTCCACAATTTCGATCCATTAGCATCCTCCTGTTGACTCTGTCTTTCAGAGCATGCTTTGGGAAAATGTTGGGCAGAGTTCTTTCTGAAAGAATGCAAGGGGTGATAATGGGCAAAAGTTGAAGAGTGTGCTACAGCTTTATGTTAGATGAACTATGTTTGCTCTTCAGCAGGTAATTCAAAAATGTATGCATGTGAGAAAATTTATTGCATGTTTTATTATAAACAATTCTATATTAATCAGATGCTACAGGTGCTGGTAACACATAAAGAAATCTTCTCTTTAAGACCATAGTCACTAAACCTTGAAGTTCAGCAATGTGCGATGTTTAATAAACTTTAATAAAGAAAGAAAAATGAATGAATGAATGAATGAATGAATTGAATGAATGAATGAATGAATTAATTAATTTTTGAAAGTTACAGCTGGCATAGCACACAGTTCTGGAAACCCCTGGGGCAGAGGTCTCCAACCTTGGCAACTTTAAAATTTGTGGACTTCAACTCCCAGATTTCCTCAGCTGGCTGAGGTATTCTGGGAGTTGAAGTCTACAAATCTTAAAGTTGCCAAGGTTGGAGACCCTTGCCTTAGGGTTACGCATATAACACAGCTATTGTCCAAGATGCATTGGTTAGCAGTTGCTTCCAGATCCAATTCAAGGTGTTGGCTGTTACCTTTAAAGACATATATGGCATGGGTCCAGGTATTGAGGAGCCATCTCCTTCCAGTGGAACTAACTCACCCTACTTGTGCCAGCAGAAGAAGTCTGCTATAGATCATGTTTGCTAAGGAATTCTGACAGGCAATCAAGGGGAAGAGCCTTTTTCTCTGTGGCTTGGGGCCCTGAAGAAAATGTTCACTGCCAGAGGTGGTTGACAGAATCCCCATGCCATCTGTCTCTTAGTTTTGGTTTTGTATAGTTTTAAATTTTTAATCTATATAGTTTTAATATTTCAATATATTTTAATTGTCTGTCTATTTGCTTTATAATCCGTAAACTGCTCAGAGTTGCTTTATAAGGAGATGGGCAGAATAAAAATGTATTAAACAAAAAACATATTAAAGAAACAAACAAATAAATGTAGATATGGGTAGAATACTAGAGAAGTAAATAGAAGATAATTTTTTTGTAAACCTAGATAAGATCACACAGGATATTTCTATGATAGCAATGACAAAAACAGCTAAAGCAGCAGCCTTTCTAATGCAATGCACAGCTGAGAAGGTTGAATATGAAAAGAATAAAAGAGACATAAGATTGATACTTTCAAATAATGAATTTGGAGATGGTCACTATGAATGCCATGGACTACAAAAATAAAAATAAAATAAAATCTCATTTAACCATTCTGGTTCAAAGACTAACTGCTCCTCTGTGGTGATGATCAAGAAGCAGAAACTGATATTTTGGACATGCAACGTGAGTTGGAGAAGAAAAAAAATAACTTTCCTTGACAAAGCTGAGAGAAGAGAAGGGGAAGGCAACAGCCAAGATAGAAGGGCAGGATCAAAGAAATTACACAGCGATCACTGGAACAGCTATAAGTTATTACTAGAGACAGGGTGAAATGGAGAACATTTGTCCAGGAATCGACCCAATTTCAAGGGCACTTATCTACTTGCTCTGGAAATTAACTTGGGTAATAATAAGGCTTTCAAACTTTACGATTTCCCAGTTTTTAAGGAATTTGCAGGAGTGACATAATAAAGTACAGACACATTTCCTCCCTTTTCTTTAAGGGGGAAGCAGATTTTTGAGTCTAAGGAATTACAATGTTAAGCTAAAAATTGGACATGACTCAGTTAACAAGTGATTAGCAACAGAATTCTGATCTCAAATGTGGTTGAGGACTGCTACCTGAAATCTGGCAAAAAATAACTCTGTATAACCTTCTTCCCCACCTTCTATTGGTTATTTTTTCTTTTTTGCCATCCTTTTTGGACATCATTGACATGATACCATTGATCAAACAACTAACTAGGAATACACAGTTCCTAAAAAAAATCCTTACCCTGAGAGAGCACTATATAAATTCTAGACCAGGGGTGTCAACACAAGGCTCAGGGGCTGGATCTGGCCCATAGGGTGCTTAGATCTGACCCATGGGCCCACCCTAGAAACAGTGAAGGACTGGCCTGCGTTACCTCTGCCAATGAAAACAGAGCTCTTGAGGGCTGTGTGTGGCTGTCCCATGCCCCATTTTTGCTGATAGAGGGCTGCAAGAGGCCGTCATGGCAGAAAATAGGGCCCAGAGGGCATGTGCAGCCCACCTGAACTCCATTTTTCCAGGCAGAAGCACTCAAGCTGCCATAGGGCATCCCAACATGAGTGACATCAAGCTGGCCATGCCCACCCTGACCCCGAGGTCAAACACAACCCTGATGCGGCCCTCAATGAAATCAAGTTTGAGACTCCTGTTCTAGACATTGGAAGACTGTTATGCTGATATGTGAAGAAAAATGTTACACTCTTATTGTATTGCTAGTATTCTTCCAAGTCAATGTATCTCAAGCACTGTTATTCCTAGCAATGTTTTTTTCCAACGTTTTTGTATAAATATGCAGGTAGCAAGTTCTTCTACTTTGTCTTGTTTTTCTGCCCAAAGTTCAAGGTAGAATAGAATCTTTTCTTGTACTGCATAGAGTAAAAGAAACAGCAGCTTCTTCTCAATCCCACTTCCTTCTCCCTCTACTATACCTTATGCATATATATAAGCATATCAAAGTCTACCATCAGAAGCAGTGAAACAAAAGGTTCCTAAGTATTCCAGCTGAATAATAAAATTTCCCTTGACCACCAGGTACATTAATGAGCACGATATGTTAAACTATGAAAGGTGAAAATTGAAGCAAATGTTTAGATTTGCTGGTTGGCATGAGAGAAGGGCTCAGAATGGCCACCCAGGTTGTAGCTCATTTGCAATATCACAAGCACATACTTCCTGGCAGGAAGCTTTGGAGGAAGCTATGTTGAATCAAAGCTTCCATGTGTGAATTTCAAACACATGGGCAAAGACCAATTAGGGTGGGAGATGGATGAAAAGCATACATCTTCTATTTTTTTTAAAATCTGAATTTGCATATAATGTCTATCAAACCCCAAGGGTCTGATGCCAAAGTGTGAGTTGCTGCTATCTTTCTATTTCGTTGTATAAATTGGTTACTTTGCCTGCTAATTATCTGAACCCTTTTAATTTTTAAAAAACCTTTTAATTCAAAGTAGGCAGAACACAGCAGCCATTATTTTGATACGCTGAAAAAGTTGCTGATAATCATTTCTTGGAGGTTTATTAAACTAAGTAGACCTTCAGTTTCCTCAGAGTTTCATGTTCTGGATAGACTTGCTGTATCCTACCCTATGTCATGTCTGATTCTCAAAGGTGCGTGTATAATGTCTCTTACCTATGGTAATATACATATCAAAATGATATACCCCTTGTTCTTTTTTCATCTGGTTTTAGAGTATATTGTCTGACCATTTAAAAAGAATTGCAGAAGACAATTTTTATGTGTTCATGCTATGAAATATTACACAGCCAAGATAGAAACGTCAATCTTTAAATCTCATTTCACTAAATGTTAGCTCTTTGAGACAGGCAAGGCCAGGAAATTGGAATACACTTTAGCCAATTTAGGGTGTGGTAACAGAATCTTGAAAACCTGTCAAAGTGTTTAAGGAAGATTGGCTTATAATGACTCTTCTACTGTTGAAGTAAGTCAAGAGTGAAAACATTAACATACATAATTTTGGCTTGTTTTATAATCATATTTTAGACAGAAATCTAAAACTCTGTTAACATGAATTTAGATCAGTTGTTCCTTGTCAAGGATATTTATTTGTTTATATCTCTGGTATTTGAACTCTACAAAGTTCAAATACTCTGCCATAATTGTGAGTTTTATGCCAGGAGAATGGCCAAAACATTTTCTACACCACTGTAGAAAAATGTACATCTAATCTGCAGCACTGAATTGTTGCCACATTTTTTAGACAAAGAAGCAAGGAATAGGACTTTCTAGAAATTGGTTAATTTGTGTATGTGTGTCTTTTATTATACATTTTCAAGGGTCTCTCACACACTTTCCCCCATTTTAATAATGTATTATTTTCTTCATTCTCATCAGAATGAAGGGGTTCCATAAAAGTTTTAATTCATTGTGGGATGGAATATTTGAGAATTTTTAAACATTAATTTGTGCTTGGCTCCTCCTTTTTCACTAGACATTTTAGAAATTTATTCTATTGTGGTTGTTTGCTTAGTCCTACAAAACTAGGACTCAGTGTTACAGAATATACAGGCAGCTAAAGGCTATCTAAATACATGACTTTGTTTTTTGCTCATTTGTAGAAATGAAAGACCTAGAAAATTAACTCATAGTATTTGGAACTGGGCCTACTATTTTTGCTAAATTGAATGAAATGGAAGCACATCATGGTGTTCCATTGAGGAATGAATTTAGCTACTTAAACACACTATCAAAAATGAAATAATTGGCTCTGCACTTTTTCTGCCAATTATTACAAATTAGAATTTGAACTAAATCTACTAAACAACCTAATTACTTAATTGCCCAAGAGAGATTACAACCTTGTGGATAAACTATAAACTGCCTCTCCCACATGTGTTTACAAGAGAAACTATTAAAATTATGTCTTGCAGTCTTTTAGATTTTTTTTCATTTAATGTATTTATAGTAACCAGTGAAGGCATCATACATAATTTGGTGTGGTATTTCTATACCTTTATAATCTAGTATGAAAAACATATGAACAAACCATGCACTGAAAAGAGGTTTATAATCATCATTCTACCCATTATCCCAAAGGTGCTTTTTCAAGAGGCAACTGGACTTTCTGGGTTTTTTGGGGGGCGGGGGAAGATGTTTTGCTTCTCATCCAAGAAGCTTCTTCGGCTGTTTTTAGATGAGAAGTGAAACGTCTTCAAAGAAAAACTATAAAATCTAGTTGCCTTTTGAAAAAGCACCTTTGGGACAACCATATCCTGGATGACTGAGAATCTCCATAGACGTTCTACCTGTTCTATCTATCTATCTATCTATCCATCCATTCATCCATCTGTCATTCCAAATGTCCATCCTTCCATTTCTTCATCCATCTGTCTGTTGTGCATCCATTTGTCCACCTGTTTGTATATCCATCTACCCATCTATTCATTCATTCATACAGCTATTTGTCGGACTGTCAATCCATGTGTCCCTCTGTCCATCTGTGTCTGTCCATCTGTCCATTTCTCTATCTACTTGTCTGTGCACCTGTTTGTTCATTTAACCATCTGTCAATCTGTGTGTCTTTAAATCATTTTGTTAGTGTCTGCCCATCCATGTATCTGTCTGTCCATCTATCTGTTTCCTTCTGTCTGATATTTGTCTATCCATCTATCTGTCCTTCCATTTATCCATCTGCTCACCCATTTGTCTGCCCATCCATCCATCCAGCCAGCCAGCCAGCCAGCCAACCAGCCAGCCATCCAGCCAGCCAGCCAACCAGCTATCTGTCCTTCCATCTGTCTTTCCATTTGTCTGTCTGCCCACTAGTAAGTTATCCTTGGTGAGTCACCCTTCATTAAAGATTAAAAAAGAACAAAATCAGTATTTTAAAACCAGCACCAAAAGCCTGACAAGGCTTTGTTTAAGAAACCTATAAACATACAAAGGACATAGTATTTATAACATTTATATTTTGGCAAAAGTGCCTTCGATATAATTTTTGAAACAAACAACAAACAATCATATCTTTGTGAATTGTTTAGAACTGTAGTGAAGAGACAATTTGCAAAATAAAGAGATAAAGGAGATTTGAGACACCCTCTATGAACAACATATTATAGAAATACTTTTGAAGGGAGAATGGAAGAAAGACTTGTAAGAAAATAATGAGAGAAGAAATGAAAAATTAAAAGGAGGTTAAAAATAATTGAAGAATATATAGATCAAGTGATTATTCTTCCTTAGTGCTCTCTCTGAATAATTTCCTTAAGTTTGGCTTTTTTTTATTAATGGGCTTGTGAGCATTTTCCAACTGTATATACATGCTTATTTTTTCCTTCTCTGAAAAAAAAACCTTCTTTGGAATATTTATAGCTTAATTTTTATTAACAGGACTGAGATCTTTTTAACCTTTTCTTTCTAAAATAAACAGGGAAATATGGGATGGACATTCCTAGTTACTTTTGTACTATTTTTTTAAATCACCACATGGAGAAGCCTTCTAAACATTTTAATAATGGAAACCATTTTTGAATGTTGACTGGGTGACAGTAGATAGGTGTCCAAATACCCTTGGTATCAACAGAATAGCAATAGTACCAGGTCATTCATTCTGAAGAGGTCATGGGAGTAGAATGAAAAGAGGAAATTAAATGTTCTCACCAAAAGAAAAACCATAAAGATAGTTAATAATGTGACAGTTACTAATAATAAGGAAATCCACTGTTCAGGCTGTAGAGCTACAGAGTATCCCTATAAGGAAGTGGTTAAGAAGACTCCTGTTGTGTTGAGATATTAGAAGTCACCCTGAACTATAAATTTCCTTGTTTTTATTAGGTAAAGTTACAACTGAAGCATTCTTTGAACAGCCCCGTTCGTTAGTGAATGGCCTTTATTTTTGTTCCGTTTCAAACTGGGCATCTTAGAAGAAGAAAAATCAAGCATAATAAATTTCATAGCTTTTGCTTAATAGTTACACCCCAGGTTAAAATTTTCTAAACAGTACTAAAATATACACGTGTTAGTTCCTCTTATTTCATTTCTTAAATATTTTTTATTCGACTTTATTCCTGAATTTATAACACACCTTTTGATTTATTCCAACACTCAGCAATGGCTTCCCAAAATGAAAGTAAAATATTCAATGCAGTTAAATTCAAAAGTAAAATTAGAATTAAACAATTAACATTTAGATTAAATTAATAATTAACATTTAGATTAGAAAGATATGCTTTTACCATCTTCCTGAATGCTAGCTGACTGGGAGAGTTCCAACATTGCAGAACAAGCTTTATGTCTTAGGGATGTGCTCTAAATGTATTAAATCCCTTGTTCTTGCCCCTCTTCCTCCAGCTGTTTCCATGTAAAGCAATCCACAGCTAGTCCGGCTTTCAAATGGCAATAGGTAGCTAAAATTTTAGACACAGGTGAAGACATTAAGACGGTTCTGCAGTCCCTGTTTGGGAGCAGAGTCTAATTTATGTGGGCTAATAATCCTAATTTGTGATAAGCGGTGATAATCATAATAATTTATTCTAACCAATTATAATATATGATAATTGATCAATGGTTATAATTTATGCAAACTAATAATCATAATCTTGTTTTTGTTTTTTTACTTATCTTGAGGTTTTTATTTGCTTTTGCTTTCTTTTTCTCTTTTCTCCTTTACTTTAGACTGTTTTAGTTTTAATCTTTTTTTTAAAAAAAAATAATACATATGATATATTAACCCAGAGGTAAGCAATCCACAGTTACAAGGCTGAATGTAGCTCATGTAATCATAACTTTTCAGTACAGTAAAAATAGGCTTAGCATGGTTTTAAACATTTTTGCCTCCAGAAAAAAACACAGCAAAGGGAAGATTGGAGTTCTTTTGTGCTCTCTGAGCTTGGTTGTTTCACTGCCAATTAGGTAACATCGGTGTGAATGAGTATGGGAGCTGTTGCCTGTTTATGTTCAGTTTATCCTGCCACGTTTTTTCCCCCCTGCTTTGGTGTTCCTCGAGTAAATTATGCTTTTCTGCCTGATTGTTAGTTTGATGCAAATCCTTGCCTATCTGAATTTGGCTGCCGGAGGGGGTGTGTTCTATTTCTTTTGTTTTTCTTCCTAGGTTTGTTGGTGGTGGTTTGTCTCTATGTGTCTGTTTAGAGCTGATTTCTCTGAAGATCACGCTGCCAGGAATTCCCTAGCATTTTTGGATTTGTCTTGATCTATGGCAGTCACAATTTCCCAATTGAAACTCTGGTTGTGTCTGTTCATGCATTGGGAAATTAAGGAATTTTCATCATGTCTTCTGACAGCTAGTTGGTATTTGTGCATCTGCTTTGCTAGTCTTTTGACTGTCCAGCTACTGTTTTTTCTTCATGAGTTACTGGGTATTTTGGTTTACTGAGGATATTTGGGCTTTTTTAACTTGGTTTGTATACTACGGTAATGCATAGGTATTCAATGTGTGAGAGTGATATCCCTTGCATATGCTTTACTGGTTGTGGTGGAGTGAGTTATATGGTCAGACATATTTTGGTAAAGTTAGCTGGGTATCCTTTTGTTGGAAGATGTTGTCTAGATGGTTTGTTTTCTCTATCTGATGTTCTGAGTTGCTGCAGTGTATTTGTACAGACGGAAGAGTAGCAAGAAAATGTAATAACCCCCCTCTCCATGTATTCTGTCTTAGATTTACATGTTCATATAAAGTAATTGGCTTAAGCAGATATTAGTAGGCCTATTTTATTTCACCGTATGGAGAAAGAACAAGTAAATATTAAGAATAATTGCCATTTACAGCAAATGCAGTTAGCAAGTGGAAAGCATTATTCAGATGAGCCATTACAAATTTGTTATGTATCTAAAAAGTATTGGCATAAATCACTCATGTTTAAGGGAGAAAATAGTTATTAGCCATAAAAAAACTCACATTTGTGGAAATTCTGTACAGTTTGTACAGAAATTTGTACAGGAGGTAGGATGGATAAATCTGGCTGTTAAATTACTGTTTACATTTATTAAGGAAATAAAATACATTTAGAAAGACTCAATCAATTCAATAGAGATTCCTATGCAGAGCCGTTTTCTTGTGGCAGCTTCACTAAATAGATCTAGCCTTACAGTGAATGGCAGTTGAGAAGACAATAGATTAGTATCTTGTGTTTAGGTTTGCAAATTATCAGATGACATGGATTCAATTTTTATTCTAGAAGTAAAAGCAACATTATATAATTGCAGAATTCGGCTCTTTGGGAAGGAGATTAGCAATATATAATATAAGCAATTATTAAGAACAATTTTTTCTCCTCTTTTCCTTCCTGTCAGCCTTGTGAAGTAGTCCTGACTAGAAGCACATACAAAAGTACTAACCACAACTTTATTGTGATCTTACATCAACAGTATCTTCCAATTCTAAAGTAAATTTCTCTCTCCCTCCCACCTTCCTTAGAAATTAGGAGGGTGAGGGTCCCTTCTGACTTTTCAGAAAGTCATTTTCACATACTATTGCACTTCCCTTCTCTCAATCTTTCTTTTTCTCCCTCTTTTTCTTGTAAAAGAATGAACAGTTCCATTGTTCCTAATATGATGTTGGAGTTAATATTCCAGTTCTCCTACTGGTGAGAAATCCAAATACATTTAGTCAGGTTTTTATTTTTGGAATAAGGTCAGGGGAGTCTTATGATGTTGTGTGATATATGGTTTATTTTCTAACATTATACAGGATGAGCATAAATAGCAGCTCCAAGTATGAACATTGTAGCAGATACTTTTCACACATTATATTTGGAGGGGAACAATTCCTTCAGCCACATTTGACCCCACACTCAATCTGGCTGTTTATCCTGTAGTTCCTGCTCATAGACCTGACTCCCACTTCTTTAGAGGAAGAAAATAATGACAAGTAATCTCTCTCATTTCCTGTGGTATCTTGGGACACATTAGTTCTCACTGTTAGTTGCTATTAACTATCTTTTATCTCGGGCCATCTTTCCTCTAATTGCCACTTGCTATTAACTATCTTTTAAAATATCTTAAGAAGGATTGCCTCAGGGTAACCCACACCAATAACTTTAATATTAGAAAACTTAGTCTTTGGAAGTGTGGAGTTAGAAGGGATTTCCAGGAGATCATAGAAACCAATCCTTTCACAACTCTAGCAAAGGGAGTCTGAGCAAAGCTATAGTATTAATTTAAGTAGTATATGTGATTGAGTTTGAAGAGTCCTGGTATGTAAGATACTTTTGAGGTGCATTTATGGTAATAAAGCTATCACAGACCCACTGATATTTCTGGAAGTTGTAGTAGGAATCTGTTAAGTTTGCATGAAGAGTCAAATGCGAAGAGCTTCAGTGAAGAGTTTATTAAGTGACTACAGCTTGAATGGACCCGACTTGGCTGGGCTATGGCTGCTACTTATAGCCAGCAGCTGTAGTTGCCAGCCAATCAGAGTGCAGGGTTTTCCCGCACTTTTTAAACCAATCATATTTGACACTTTACAAGAACAACTCAAACTAAACCAGTAACATTCAAACCTACATACATAACAGAATCCATAGATCAGTTAAAACTATAACAGCCTCTCAAGAGGTAAATAACATGTATTACAATGCTAATAGAAGGTAATAACCTTTCCTTCATTGATAATCAGGGGTTTAGCATGTCATGGAAACCCAATCATGATTTTTTTTCTTTTGGGAAGCTAGATCATCACACTAAAGCTGTACAGATCTCCAGAAGGATTTCTGCATAGTAGGCGAATGGGTCTCAAAATGGCAGATGTCATTCAATGAAAACAAGAGTAAGGTGATATACATTGGTGCCAAAATCCTAACCACTCATACAAACTAATAGAATCAAAGCTAGCAGTGACTCATGAGGAAAGAGATCTGGACTAAGGATAAACCGTTCAATTAAGGTGTCAACACTGTGTGGTCAAGATCAAAAATGAGAAAGAAGTAGGAAGTGGAACAGGAAATCCTGAGAATTGGAGGAGTAATGAGAATGAATGAATCAATTAATGAATGAATGAGCTTCTGGCCTGAATCAACAAGCATTAATTTATTTCCTTAGCTATCACTCTCTTTCTGCATAACCTTTTCAATCAGAAAATGCCAATCAGAAAAAAAAACTGTGTGTGTGTGTGTGTGTGTGTGTGTGTAGTTGTGCATGCACATACATGAACACCGTCCCACACCCACTATGACACTTGATTGAGGTTGTGAGCTTGGATTTCAAATGGTTAAGAAAAAATATACACAGCAAACTTTTTCTGTGGGTCTCATCCAGAGAAACTGGTGGCCCAGCTTATTCTACATATGGGAAAGCTCTTTGGGGTATGAAGATATATGATTTGTAAGGGACAGGTGGCCTGTCTTGTTAAAAGGTCTTGTTTTAGCTTTGAAAAAATAAACACAGATACTTTAGGAATTCAATCCAGGCAGTAACTTCCTGCATTGGCAAACTGAAAAACTTTGAATTGCACATGTTTTGTTATAGGAATCCATTCAAAAAGGAAATTTAGGCATGTGATTGTTAATCTAACAAGACAGATGGAATGTGGGATGTATGTAAAAATTGGGAAATGTTATTCCGTGTTGAATTGTAACAAGCATTTAACTTTCTCCATTAACTTTCTGTTTATAGCTGAATAAACCTAATTTATTACTGTTTTGAAAGAAGATGATATCAACTAGTTTCGCTAGATCTCTAACAACTATGCCTACTTCAGTAAATGGGCAAGATTGCTGAAAGAAATAAGAACAGTGGAAAAAACAAAGTTTGCTGATGATTATTCTTCATAGACATTTCAGGTTTTGATACCACTATTCAGATGTATACTTTTCAGGTGTTACACATTCAGAGAAAATACTATAAATTAACCTGCCTGCAGAGGATGTTACTGGATCAAAGGGTAGCAGTCTGAGTTTAGCCAGAGTAGGGAAATAAATGAGCTATAGCTAAGAAGCCAGAAGATTGGACCAAAGAATAAAATATAAGTCAGCCTTAGGATGCAAGTGAGAAGATTCATCCAAATAACAAGCAAGGCGATAGAGGTAGGTCAGAGCCCCAAAGGAACACTGAGTTGAAGTCTCCATGAAGATTCTCACAGAGAAGGTGCTAAATTTTTACTACTTCAGTCAGTAGTAGTAAATTGTATTTTCAGAAATCCAAGCAATTACTGTACTGATAATCAATGCTTTTCACAGGTGTGGACTACATGGTCTAGAAAGCCCCAGTTTTCCTCCAATTTAATGACATAATTTTACAAATTTTCATCTGGGGAGCACAAGGTTCTAGGATGTTGGTTTGTGTATGGAAATTTTGGCTACGGGCCAATTTATTGACCACAGCTCCTCTATTTCAGCTTTATTTAAATATAGGCAAATGAATTTTGAACATTTTCAAATTTCATAACTTCTTTAATTTACATTTACTTTACTTTGTTTTCTCCCATTTGTTATTATGTCGCCAAGGTCCATTCTAGATCCAGATTAAGAATGCATGATTTGCTTTCTGTTTCATACAACATTCTTGAACTAATATTGAACTAATATAATAGAGGTGGGTCCTAGAATGGCAAATGCTATTCCTTCAATATTAATTGCATAATTAGCTTGGGAATTGTTTCGTTCTTTTGGATGTACTTTGTAGAAGATAAACAGCTTTCTGGCCATTATGTGCTTCGATTTAGCTTCATAAAATATAAAATCTGCCTCCCTTAGATTCATTTTCAATTACATAAATGCTCAGCCTAAATTAAAAGCTGGTAATGAGAAATGGAAAGTGGCTTGTTTGTATCATAAATCAACTGCCTGGGTTTTTTCCCCTTCATTTTATTATTTAAAAGGATATAGCCACAAATAATGTACTATTCAAAAGAGTTTTGCTATGTTATATTTTTGTCTGTTTTAGTTTCCCTCTCCCCAAAAGGAAAAAATGTTCTTTGAAAAGACTATATGATCCTAGCAGAGAAACAGATCCTTTATTCATCTGAAATACTCTATGCTCTAATTCTAGCTAGAGGAATGGAGAAGAACCTGAAGCATTCCAGATGTTGTGGAATTTCAAGTCTTGTCCCCCTGAGTTAATATGAGTCACCCAGTCCCTGGGGCAACTGAGTCATTTGTCTCCTGGCAGTTCATAATCCCTAAAGACCAGCCCAGACGTGCTGTAGCCACTTTTTAAAAAAACTTCTGCCATCTAATGCAAAGGAAGTTAGGAGGTTGGAGCATCCAGTTCCCTCTCCTCTTTCCCTTCCCTTCCTCCCTTCCCAACTGCACAAAAATGAAACCAAATGCTAGAATGGCCAATTCAGGATCATCACCATCACAGAAAGGATTCATGGGGCTTGCTTATACCAGTCCTTTCTGTTCGCTCTTTGGTTGCCCTAAACTAAAGCTTCATTCCACAGAAATAGAAAGGATAATTAACTCCCAAGACCCTATTCCTTGACATGCTTGACAAGGGGAAGATAGCTTACCCTGAAACAGTCCTGAAATCTTTTGGTGTAATCTCTCCATGTTAATTATTAGGGTTAGATAAATTTAGCCTTTTCTGTAACACAGTAATCCCCAGCCCCAATACAATTAAATTTGTCATGCAAACTGGTCCATAGTCCTATTTAATTTATTGGATTGGGGTGTCAGATCTGGTCCAGAGAAACTCAGAGCCAAATCTGCATTAGATAATTGAATTTTGGTTAATTTCTCTCAGCCTAAAGATGCAGGCATTACATCTAACTCTGCTTAACGGGAAAAATGTCATCTGCAGAAGGTTAAAAACTGCTTCACATTAATTGGAGTGACCAAAGCCTTGCCCATTTTATGTGCATGCAATGCATTCAAATATGGGCGACACTTTGATTATCCAGTTATATTGATATTTTTATACTGTTAACCATCCTACCAGCTTTCTTCAGATGCATCTTCTATTTTTTCTCTCTATATGGTTTTTTTTTGTATGGACAATATTGTTTCTTGCTTTGGCTCACTTTTCTAAAAGTGTGGCCCTGTGAGAATGATGGTCTGGTGGCCCAGTCAAGATCCTTCTCATTGTCATTCACAGTGCATTTCTCTCAGGCACTATTCCTGAGGAGAATGTCAAAGAGGCATATCAGCAAACTGAAGTAGAAAGAACTTCCAAAATATCTTATTTTCCCTCTAGAACAGGGGCGTTAAACTCGAGGCCTGTAGGCCAGATCCGGCCAATGGGGTACTTAGATCTGGCCTATGGGGCCACCTTGGAGACAGCGAAGGACCGGCCTGTGGTGCCTCTGCCAGCAAAAATTGAGCTTGTGAGGGTTGTGGGTGGCCCCTCTGAGCTCCATTTTCACTGGCAGAGGGTTGCAGGAAGCCATCGCAGCTGAAAAGAAGCATTCAGTAGCCCGTTTTCACTGGGAGAGCACTTGGGTCAGCACAGGTGCCCCCAACATGAGTGACATTGATCTGGCCATGCGTACCCCAGCCCCCCAAGGTCAAACATGACCCTAATGTGGTTCTCAATGAAATCGAGTTTGACACCCCTGCTCTAGAATGTCATTAGGATAAATCTAAGATTTTTTTAAGGAAAATCATCCTCAGTAGATGGATCTCAATACTAAATATGAGCAGGGAAAGACTAGAGTCCCAATTTATTAATAAGAAAACAAACCAGGACATCAGGGGTTACATATTGTGGCAGTGGTTTCAATCTTTGTACACTGCCCAGATTCAATTACTTAAAGTCACTGCAGTGAGATGGGTGGCTTTGTACATAATTTAAATAAATATAGTTGGATGATCTAAATTATACAAAGCCATTGTACATACATGTAGTCCTCAACATGTAATACCAGTCTAATAAATAATAAATAAATAATAAATAATTGAGCCTTGAAGTTGTAACTCATGGCAGATGTTAAGTAGGTCACTATTTGATGGTGCCCAATTTAATGAACTTTTTTGAAGCAGTTGAGCAAATGCCACAGTTGTTAAGTGGCCGCTAAGTGAACTTGTTTTCAGCAACTGGCTCTTTTGCCAGAAACTGGAAGTAAAAGCTGGAGATTGGCAAAAAATGCAAAAAATTAGTCACCTGACAGTGAGATGTTGCAAATGGCCATAAATGTAAACCAGTTGTACAAAATGCAATCATGTGACCACAGCTGTGTGTGTGTGTGCAATAGTCTCCACTTTGAAAACAGATTGGGAAGTCCATTGCAACTTCTCACAGTCACTAAGCAAGGATTACCAATACATTAAAAAAGTGTTTTTAATTAATACCAGCTTTACTGTACTGAGAAACTCTCTTTGAACACACTTGCTTTTACCATAAGTTCATTCTTAATTGTGAGATGGATCTCATTGTTTTCACAGCAAATGTATGGATTAATACCTTCTGTTTAGGTGTCATGCATTAATCAACCTTCTTACTTTCAAAATGAAATCAAACAGTAGTGCTCTATCTTTTTTCTTTTTTCTTTTTGAGAGGGATATGTAGCCAATTGCAAGTACACCCACAGAAGCAAGGATTAAGATGGTGGCAATGACCATCTGACTGACATGGCCTCTATTTTTCATGTCTTAGGCTTAAGTAGGTGGAGTTCAGCTGATTTCTTTGTGGCCTTAAGCCTTCTAACATTACATGAAATTATTTTGCACCATGAACTTTTCAGGCTGCAATATTACCTCCTATTATTTATTTATTTATTTTATTTATTTTTGGGACTTGTATGCCGCCCCATCTCCAAAGACTCGGGGCGGCTCACAACTAAAAAACAACAACAATATATACAATAATAAATAGTTAAGAAAAAATTAAACTAACAAGCCCAAAAAGTTAAATACTAAAAACATATAAACATATAAACATATAAAAACCACCCCACCCAAAGAGGGTCACAGCCCGGATTGGTCGAATAACCAGGTCTTCAGGTCATGGCGGAAGGTACGGAGATCAGGGGCCAAGCGGAGCCCCAAGGGGAGTTGGTTCCAGAGGTCAGGGACCGCGACATTATGCCTAATGGCTTAACAAGTTATGGAATTACAAGTTTATATTAACTCATTCTTTAAAGCCCTTGACTTTATATCATCTATTTATAAAGTATATGAACGCAATGGAGAAAAACAACAATGGTGAGAACGATTTAATTTTTGGCCTGACCTTTATTTAGTTATATTTAAATCAACATAGTTACCTTCAGGCTTTTTGAAATCTGTTTTGTATAATTGACATTTTACAATTATGTATAAAAATAGGCTTAACAAAGCCTCAAAAGTCTAAATCAGTACATCAGGGCATGTTGAAGCAGAGTGTGGGTGCACAAAGAAAAGCTTTGCAGGATTATTCTGAATTTTGGCCAGAACTGTGCAGGCAAGTTATAAAACTCCACCTCAACATTGCACGTGCAGTTTATTGGGAAACAGTGTGTTTTTATCTCATTATTTGTTTTTATTACAGTTTTATTATAAGCAGCATGATTATGGAAGGATGGTGAGATGTTGCTAGGTCCCACCATGGCTTCCAATCAGGTTAAAGAAAAAGGGAGCCTGCTCCTACCTATGCTTAATTTGTTTGAGTGTGTGTCTACAAGTGCCTTTGAATCAGTTTTTTCTCCTGGCAACTGTCTGGATTAGTTTCTGCAGATTTTTTTTTTTGCCAAGTTTTTTCAGGTTTGCCTTCCTGGGGTGAGAGATGGATTGGTGCAAAGTCATGCAGCTGGCTTTGTGCTGATGCCTTAATCACTACACCAAACTGTTTCTCTCTTCTTGTAATACCTGCTTTTTTACAACATAGAAAAGAAACCAAAGGTCTACTTTTTTGGTTAACCCTAGATAGTATATTCTTGGATTCAAGAGTAAAGACAGATGTGACAAAGAATGGCTTTATTGTTAATTAAACCACATACACACCAAAATTTAGATAACAAAACCATATAGTCATTCATGTTCCAGAAAATATATGTCCTACTTAAAATTAATTAATCTATTTAGTTATGTACAAGAACTGAACTTGCCAAATTTCAGTGACAAACATCTAATTGGACAAAATGGGATTTCTGTTTAATGATCAATATTACATATATTTTCAAACATCTAATTATGTGTATGTGTGTATGAATGCACTGTAATATAGATAGATAGTGATATATACAGATAGATATAGAAAGATATAGAGAGAATGTATATGTATGTGTATTAACACACACACAAATACATACGATATATACATATATACACACACACACACATAGTGTGTGTACATTCTATATTCTGTATATATGTATATAGTATATGTGACATGAAGCAAATTAATAATTCCATATTAATGAATTTTTAGAGCAGTGACAGTCCATGATATTGTTATTCAAAATGACTATTATAATCTATAATATTCACAAAAATCCCATTTCACTTATTCTATTAGTAAAGGATTATATAGAAGTTTACTACCATATTTGGACAGAATGATATAATTTATCTTGTTTCCCTATATTGATCTAGAAATAAAAATAAAGTATTTTCATATGCAGCATTATTTCATCCTAGACAGTAAATGAAGAATAATGTAACATTTGAAGTATAATTATGGCTTCTTCATAAAGCCATCATAATTACAATGACCTAATAACAATAATTCAACATCACCCAACATTATTTGATAGTTAATCTTAACTGCAAAGTAAACAGTGATCACTTGGATCCCAACCAAACTTTCTCAAAATATTAGGTCTTTTTTTTAAATAACAAAATAAAATATTTTGGGGTATAGATAAAATACAAGGGAGGACATTAGCAATGCAATGAGTTGCTCTAGATAGAAGGGTTACAGCATAGACACAGCTATTCCGAGGGACAGGAGACCTTTCTAAAGGTCTAATTGTGGCACAAATATGACACACTGGCCATGTTGTGTTCATCCTTTTCCTCACACTCAGCCCATATCTAGCACAGCCTCAAGTTATTTTTAGCTGCCCCAGTTTTAAAATAGTATTTTCTCTCTCTGACCAATATTGTTTTAGCCTTAGGTATGGAACCCTTCACCCAAGGTGCGACTGCTGGCATAATCAGGAGTTACAATCTGCTCAGTATTACTAGCTATTTTATCTGCTATGGGCCTAACTCCCTCCCTCCCTCCCCAGGCATGGGCTTTTATGGTCATTTTGGCTTGATTGCAGAAGAGTCTGAATATCCACCTCCCTGAACACACCTGTCCACCTAATAACTGACTAATACTTCCCACAGTACTTGTCAGATCTTATACAAGCTTTATAGAAAAATGAACTCAGTGCTATTTTGAAAGCACATCGGCCCTATATTGTGCAAAAGGTTCATTTAAACTTGAAAAGAGAGCTGGCTTTTGTGTGAATATACCTTTATCTGGTTTTATTATTATATCATTGAGATGTCCTACACTACAGCTACAGTGGTCTGGGTAATGATCCTGGGACCACTCTCAGATTCAGTTGCTGTTTAATGTAGAATGTACGTTTACACAATGTACAAATTTCATTTGTTCAATATCAATCTCATTTCCTCTGTGGCTAAGTCAGGGCTGTCAAACACTGGCAGGCCGGGTGTGTCAAGTGCTGCCCACACCCATGCCCGGTTTAGCAAGGGGGGAAGTCATGATACATTACATGATGCCGTCATGACGACATGAGTTTGACGCCCCTGGGCTAAGTGGTAGATCTCATTGTACCCACATCGTTCTGACATTAGTGACATCAGGTGTCATGGGGATGACTGTTGTAATCTGTAGACTAAGCACAATTATTCAAAAGTGCTTTAGTTTCTGCATTCTCCAGAACTATTCACTGGCTGCTTCCAGGGGCTGCTGCTCTAAAGTCAAAACTGGATTTCTTGGCCACTTGCTGCTAAGACTGTCATTGTCTTCTCTGAGTGACAGGAACTCTGTCACTACTCATCATTAAATTCTGCTTAAATGCTCTTTGAGAAGAATGCTATACCTGTGTTCAATTAGTCTGCCTGATGGGTAACAGGAATGGAGAAGTTGAATTGTTCTATGCCTTTTCCCTCAATGTCTGCTACCTGTTAGACAGCTTGACAGAAGGCAAGACTTGCTATTCTAAGTATCCATCTGTTTTAGAAGGAATGATTGCTCATTGTTTTGCAACTGGCATGTGACACTTATTGGGGGGGACAATGAAACCAAGGGAATCTCCCTCACTCCTTCCTTCCTTCCTTCCTTCCTTCCTTCCTTCCTTCCTTCCTTCCTTCCTTCCTTCCTTCCACAATAAGCATTGCACACCATTTAGAAAAGCAGCAGATTTTATACAGGCACAGTTTATCACTGCCTCAAAGACTAATGGATAGCACTTAATTTAGGCAGGAGAAAAAGCCCCGAGGTACTGCAAAAAAAAAAAGCTTTTATTTCACAGTTAAAATTCTATAGAAGTGAGAAAACAATTTTCTATTGGCACATAGGAAAGGTCAACTGAAGGTTGCAACAATGGTGGATAGAGTCTTAGCTGATGGTAGTTGAAGCCAAAATGAGCAAATCAATCCCACGTCTTCCTTTTTCCTTGCACATTGTCTGGCTCCATCCAGGTTTATAGCAAGAAAGGGGAAGAAAAACCTTAAAGGGTTAGGAAGACATTCCAATTGTTGGAGAAGCTGCAATTTGGAATCATCTCTGAGATCAGAGCAATACTTTTCTTGCAGATCTTTTATCCTCTGCCTTCTAATTGATCCTGAAACACCATCTTCTACACATAAAAACTGACAATTTTGCTCCTCCTGACTAGTCCTGGAAAGCCGCACAGCCCAGTTGGGCACTGCTTGTTCTTCTCAACCTGCAACTTTGGTACCCTGTTTCTTTGATCTCTTCCCTATGCCTGAGATACAGAACTGGTTCTGTAGGAAATCTTAGATAGCTCCTCACTTTCTTTCTTCACACATGTCCCAAAGATATTTTTTCAAGGGGCAACTGGGCTTTCTGGTTTTTCTTTGAAGACATTTCGCTTCTCATCCAAAAAGCTTCTTCAACTCTGACTGGATGGTGAGGAATGGAAGGATTTAAACTCCTTGCAGACAGCTGATCATTTACATTCTTTTAGAGAGTTGTTGAGGCTACCTGGAGGTTTATTGTGTCATCAGGGTCACCTGAGTAGTGCAAATGGGTGTGGAGCCTTCTTGGAATTGTTGAAAGGGCTGTGTTATAGACTGGAGAAATATGATGTCATATCGCTTCCACTCAAAGCACCTTGGGACAACCATGACCTGAATGACTGAGAATTTCCATAGACACTTCTTCACACATGCACATCAGTAAACTTGACAGCTTAGAACTAAGACTTTGTATAGGGTCTATCGCTATGTTCCAGTAGCAGTGCCAATATCCCTGTGTAAGAGATACTCCAGGCCACAAAATCTATAGATCACAAAACTAGGTTGCAAATTACCACTTATTACTACCACAAACCAATGTATGCATTGTATCCTCTGTACCAACATGAATAACTATATTCAGCTATATAAGCAGAATCATTCTTGCGCTCAGATATGTCATGAGAGAAAACTACAGTTAGTCATTCACTTGCCATCATTCATTTAATGATGATTCAAATTGCCCACAGTGCTGAAAAATGTGATTTATGATCAGTCCTCAAAGTTATGAACTCTGCACCACCCCTACAGCTACACACAATTACAATTTGGACACTTGGTAACCAGCCTGCATTTACTGTGTTGTAATGTCCTACAATCACAGGATCATGATTTGTGACCTTCTCAAACAGAGAACCAGACAAGCAGAGTCAATAGAAGAAGCTGGATTTGCTTAAGATGTGATTCACTTAATGATAACATAATTCACTTTAAACATTGGTGATTTGCTTAACCGTGGCACAAATGGTCATAAAATTGGGTCTTGTCACATGATGACTCCCTTATCAATCACATCATCTAGCGATGTAGTGAAAATTCCAGTCCCAATTGTGGTCATAAGTTCAGGGCTACCTGTACAGATATGTGCAGATAGCATAAACTATTCCTCTCTGATGGTCTTGCAATATATGGAGAAGTTGCATATTATGTTCTTCTAACAAGTGTCACTTTTAACAAAAATTTCTTATGTAACATTTTATGTAATATAACATATCTCGCCTGCCTGCCTGCCTGCCTGCCTGCCTTGATTGGTATCTCTAACCCTGGATACAACTGTTCTCTACAGTCTTAGATCTATTAAAAGGCATGGGAAGAGCTCCAGAAATTATACAACATGACAGAGAATGGCATATCCACCTTGAAAAGTGGAACATTTTCATAAGGGACATTCCTGCAATTTATTTTATTTATTTATTTTGTCAATTGCTTACAAGATAATAAGTATAAGGATAAAAATAGATATGAATACATGAAATGAATACATATAAGAAAAATAAAAGAAACAATAGGACAGGGACGGTAGGCATGATGGTGCACTTAGGCACGCCCCCTACAGACCTCTTAGGAAAGGGGTGAGGTCAATAGTAGACAGTCTAAAGTTAAAGTTTTGGGGTTTGGGGAAGAAACCACAGAGTTGGGTAGAGTATTCCAGACATTGACCACTCTGTTGCTGAAGTCGTATTTCCTGCAATCAAGTTTGGTGTGGTTTACCTTGTGTTTGTATCTTTTTTTACATTTATATGTTGAAGACTGCTTACAATTGGATACAACCCAGTGTGCACAGCAATAATTGTGTGCTCTTGTATTGTTATGGTTGAAGCTTAAGTATTCATTGACCAGAAGGACATTGCAATGTATGATTTTATATACTATACTTAGATCGGACCAAAGGCAGCGTAGTTCTAGATTTTCTAGGTCTAGAATTTCAAGTCTGGTGGCATAAGGTATTCTGCAATGAGTAGAGGAGTGTAGAACTCTTCTTGTGAAATATTTCTGTATCAACTGTATTAATATCAGATACGTGATGTGGGTTCCAGACTGATGAGCTGTATTTGAGTATTGGTCTAGCAAATGTTTTGTATGTCCTAGTTAGTAGTGTGATATTACCAGAGAAAAAGCTATGTAGGATTAGGTTAACAACTCTTAATGCCTTTTTGGCTATGTAGTTACAGTGGGCTCTAGCACTTAGATCATTAGAGATGAGTATTCCAAGGTCCTTGACGGAGTTTGGATCATCAACAAGGTCTTTACTATTCAGCTTGTATTTTATTTTCTGACTTTTTTTTGCCAATATGTAAGACAGAGCATTTATTTGTTGAGATTTGAAGTTGCCATTTGTTTGACCATTCTCATACATAGTCAAGGTCTTTTTGAAGAGTAGCAGTATTGTCTGTGGTGTTGAATAGCTTTACGTCATCAGCGAAGAGAACGCAGTTGCTCTTAATATGATCACAGAGGTCATTTATGTAGAGTTTGAAGAGAGTTGGTCCTAGAACGCTGCCTTGGGGGACACCACTATTGACAGGTACAGAATTTGATAAGATGCTCCCAATTTTGACCATTTGTTGTCTGTTTGACAGGAATGCTTCTATCCAGTTATGCAGTTGTCCAGATACCATAAGATTTTAGTTTTAGTAGTAGTTTGTCATGTACCACTGAATCGAAGGCTTTACAGAAGTCTATGTAGATAAAGAAAAAATAGGACAGGGACGGTAGGCACATTGGGGCACTTATGCACGCCCCCTAAAGGAGAGAGCTGAGCAGGTTCCATCGAGATTCCAGTAAGAAGGAGTGTTACCAATTTTAGTGTTTTGGGATTGGATATTGAAGAAGCTGTACATGGGAAGACACCAGGATGATTACACTTCATATGTTTAAGTACAGATACTTAAAGATTCTATCTTCAACCTGCTGCAATGAGCCAAAGTGACAGTGAGGAGGAAATAGCAGGTCATCTGTTTACAAAAGGGTTCCTCTGCCTGGGCAAGTCTCTCTCTTATCCCTCATCCCAGGTGTTGCTTCTTGCAGCTTACCCTGCAGCTTCTCTCTTCTCCCTCATCCCTGAGTTGCTTAGTCCTACAGGCACTAGAAAGAGATGATTACCTATTACTGAGGATGAGCTACATTGTTAGCTGTCTAGCAGATGTTAGGTGTCTAGCTAAAGCAAAAGAGGGGGAAATTATCTAATTGGGCTTAAGACAGGAAGAGCTGGGTTTTCTAAGCAGCTTCTCTTTCTACTGTTAATTAAAAATGCAGGTCAATCCAAGGACAGTCCTGACATGGCCGGCCCTAAGTTGTATGCAACTGTTAAGTAGCAACACTGCTTTAAATTGCACTCAAGAGACAGCCAACTGGGTGCACCCACAAAAAACTACCTGTAAATCCAGTGGAATGGACAAACCTTTCAGGGGAGATGTCACAATCACATGATCGCAGTCCTAAATATGTTCTACTTTAGATTGCAATCACAATGCATGTTTTGTAATTTGCCCTTTGCTTCTAAAGAGCAAGTTCTATCCCACACATATTTCACTTTAATTCCCGAATCCAGTTTTCACCAACATAACCTCCAACTTGAAATCTGGATTTAATTTAACAATCTCTCTCTCATCCAGCCCATTGTCAGGAATTAGAATTAGGTGATAGGGAAGGGTATGACCTCTCTTAGTGGTTTCATGTAGATCAGGGTCCCCAAATTTAGCAACTTTAAGACTTGTGGACTTCAACTCCCAGAGTTCTCCAGCTGGTTGGAGAATTCTGGCAGTTGAAGTCCACAAGTCTTAAAGTTGCCAAGTTTGGAGACCTCTGATGTAGATATTAACAAACATTGGGGACAATTACAGGCTACTCAGGCCAGCAACTTTGAAGACTGAAGTCCATTAGCATTACTTTCTTGATGTATATTCAACTGGAATATCATAAAACAGGGCTCCCAAATTCTAATTCTGGAAGGTAGCATAGAAATATGTCACGGTCAATGATATCAAAAGCTGTTTACCGGTCCAGAAATAGTTGAGTTGTACTTCCCTCATCTAATTTCTGCTGCAGATCTTTCACCAAGATGAGCAAACATTCTCAGTATCTTATCCTGCATGGAACTCCAGTTGAAATGAATCAGCTATTCAGTTTCATCCAAATATATCTAAACCACCACCTTCTTGTTTACTTCACCTGAGACTGGAAAATTTTAGACTGCCATACAGTGACAAAAAATTTCTGGGTCAAGGGAAGTATTTTCCAATAAGGAAATCATCACTGTTTATTTTAAGCAGGCAGAAATACATCCCACATTCAGGGAGTGGCAGGTTTTCTTGCTTGAACTTGGCAGAAACTTCACAGCTACTCAGTATGGTGTGACTAGATAAAGCATTTTTATTACATGGTAGGAAGAAACCATTGGAAACAGTGCATGTTCTCTGCCAGCAATGAAATAGAGACCCTTCCCATACCATGGTGGTTAATTACAGCATTGTCTTTTCCCTCTCTACAACATTTCAATTGATATTTAGCCTTGCACTTTTCAACCATTGAGATAAATGCCAATCAGTGCAAGCAGCTATAGCTTACGTTTTTTGCCCTGGGAAAATGTAGCCCCTACCATAACTCTCACACAGTGTATTGATCACTTTCCTCAGGTAGCAATCATTTTGCAGAGAAATTGAGAAAGTAACAACCATTCACCAAGTTGAGCAAAAGAGGACTGCTGAAATGTTGCCCTGCTATTTTGAAAATCAACATTGTGGCTATTCAGCCACGTTGCCATTGTGTGCTCTCTGGATGTAAAGAAGCATAAACATAAATTGAATACTGAAACATAAATCCAATTTTCATCTGAGCAATTTTTAAGCTGTCTAATTCAGGAATGTCAACTCTAACAATGGGTTATGTCCTCTGCATGAGCTAGATCCACCCTGAATATTCAGTTTGATGAAACCTAACTGAGCTCATTGTCAACGAATCCTTTCCTGTAAGGCTAAATCAATGCATCAGTAAAGTGATTGATTCTCTTTTTCCCTGCACAGGGAGGTCATTGGTGATCAGGACTGTCTAGAAATGGGAGATGAAGATTTACAACTTTTTAAAAACCTTCTCCCATTCTTACTAGTGTCTGCCTATTATTACCATTAGAACCTGCCTGCTTTAATGTCCCAGTAGAAATGAAAGAGTATATTCTTTTATAATTTATTTAAGATCTTTTAAACTGTATTATTATCTAGAAATGTTTCTGTTATGTATGTAGGTTTGAATGTCATTGGTTTAGTTTGAATTGTTCTTGTAAAATGTCAAATATGATTGGTTTAAAAAGTGCGGGAAAACCAAGTTGGGTCCATTCGAGCTGTAGTCACTAATAAACTCCTCACTGAAGCTCTTTGTGTCTGACTCTTCATGCAAACTTAACAGTTTCAGTATATTAAAAATTTAATTTAAAGCTTTGTCATAAATCTCTTCCATTCAGATGAAAATAATATATAATTCTTTTTTATTGTAAATTTTTCTCTGTTTTAATGTTTGCCGCCCTGAGTCCTTAGGGAGTAGGGCGGCATACAAGTCAAATAAATAAATAAATATATATTATAAAGGAATAAGGATTTTATCATAACTTTCTTTTTCCTCTGAGAAAAGGGTAATCTTTTTTTCCCTGGTTCAGAGATCAATATTACTATTGATTACCCATCTTCTCTAGGCAGAAAGAAACAGGCCACAGTCTTTTGCTATTAGTACAACCCAGTGGAATTGTCCCGCAATGAGGGCAGAAGTATGAACCAATGGGGCTACAACACTCTGTCCATTAATGTTATCTCTTCCTAGAAGATAATTCTGACCTCAGCCAACTAGAAAACCTCTTGCCCCAGATCTCCAGTAGACAATCTTCAAACTGTCAAGTAGTCCATCATTATCCTCCTCCACCTCCACCTCCACCTCCTCCTCCTCCTCCTCCTCCTCCTCCTCCTCCTCCTCCTCCTCCTCCTCCTCCTCCAACAACAGGAAGTGCCATAGATGCAACCTAGCATTATTTACACATTCCATAGCACAGGCTTTATTGTAGTTTTGAGATATGGTCATCTCTGAGCTATATAAGATGTTTGTTGATTCTTAAGTCGTGATGGCACAGTGGTTAGAATGCAGTACTGCAGGCTATTTCTGCTGACTGCCAGTTCAACAGTTCAAGTCCCTCCAGCTCAAAGTTGACTCGTCCTTCCATCCTTCCAAGGTCAATAAACTGAGGACCCAGATTGTTGGGGAAAATATGCTGACCCTGGAAACCACTTAGAAAGGCCTGTAAACACTGTGAAGAGATATATAAGTCTAAGTGCTATTGCTCTTGAATAAAAAAATACTCCCATGTAATCTTTTCCTAATTATTATTTTCTAATCTAGGAAGAAAATAGCCCTACAGATTACAATTATTATATTCAGAATTATTTTTATATAATATAATAATTGTATTATATTTTATAGAAATATAATACTACCCAATAATATCCTTGTCTGGTGGGTTTGTTTTTTGCTCTTTTGTAGCAACTGAATTTCAAAGAGTGTAAATATTTTTTGTACAAAGTAGGAAACAAACCACTCTTAATATATTGTTTGCTTCTTTTTACTGATATCAATATTGCAGTTGCATTACTCAGTGAATCTGTTTTAATGATAATGGATTAACTACTACAGAGAATAAAGGTCTATGTTTCATAAAACCAGAAAACTTAAATATTTGCAATTCAAGAATATTTAAATGTGCCCACAAATGCAACTCTCTTTCTTTGAAACAATGATGTTCTCTACATTCATAAATACCAGGTAATTGTATTCAATTTATGATAATTACAGATTGAAGGGAGTTCATTCCAAACTTTTTCCCTGGGTCAGAAAATTAATTGAGATCTTCTACAGATCTAGTTACTTTAGTTGCTTTATTGACACAAATGCAAAATATCTGTAGCAGCAGAGCTATAATCTGGTTGAAATGCGTGTGATGACTAAAGCAAGCCACCATTTCATTGGTGAGGTAAGTAGGCTTATTTTAACACCCTACTTTGTTTTTTTAATTATATGCATCTTGAGGGAACGTGTGGCTCTTTCATTGCCCATTGTTGGGAACTATAGGTTTAGGATAGCATGTATTTAATACAACAATTGGAGAGAATAAATAGCCACTCCTGCTTCTGCTGGTAATAGAAGTGGGAAGCTGGTTTCCATCTCAAAGTGTAATTAATTCCAGAGGGGAGTCTTCTTTACAAGCATGCCAAGGCTTAGTTATCTGGAGCCCTCTGCTGTCAGGGTCACCACTAATATAGAAATGACTATGTGTTAATCTAACCCTACTACAAGTGTATAGATTATTATAGTCACCAGTATGAGAAGTACAGGGAAAGAATTAGTTCTAGACTATTGAAAACAGAAGGTATAATAATGCCAAAGCAGGGCAAATGTGAGGTAAGACGATAGAACAATGTTTCCCAAATTTCATGTACTTGAAATCCTGATAACAGGTATCAAAGAGGCACCTCCAATAAAATCTTCCCTCTGATAAGCAGGATTTGGAAGATTTCAAGCAAGATTCTGATGGCACAAAAGAGGAAGGCTTATACTGTAGACTTAATGTAACTTCACTGTTTTCAAATCACATTTCAGTGAATACTCATGTTTTCTAGAGTACTATCAAAAAATCATCTATAAGAAGATTTGTTATTGTAAATGAGATGTATGTCATGTCTATTCTGCTGTTGATGGCTGTTATGATGGATTGATGCATATCGAAAACATGGATTTTAGACATAGAAAGCAAGTATATTTTGAAAAAGTCTGGATTAGACTGTTTCTCTGAGCATCTTGCTCTCTGTGTTAATATTGTGTATGCATGCATTCATGCCTATTTTCCCTGACTCCTCCATTTTCTTTCTATAAATTTTGCATATTAGAGAAAACCATTTAATGAAATAGAGGCAGATTTGTTCTTAACAGTTCTGCTTTAAAAAATCCATAAAAATTACAACAGGCTGGAAAACTATCCATTAGGAGAGTAAAACAGAAGAACTTTAAAATGATCCAGAGACCTCTATGTATGCTCAGTGTTATCAAAAGTTATTTTACCTAGTGTTTTAATCATTGGCCACAATTCAGTGCTTAAATGCTTATTGTACGGGCTTTCTATTTCTTCCTTTCTAACACTTCACTAATATTTATAAAAGTTGCTTTATAGTGCAAGTTTACAGTATATTTATTTTATATACCATATTTAGATATTGCCCAATTCTGTCATGCAGCAAGTTAACTTTATAATGCAAGTTCCATTTCTTTTAGGAAACTAAAACATTATTAGCTACACAGCAATGTATCTTTTTATAATCTATTTTGCTCATGTATCTTTTAAAGTCCTAAACAGAATATCATTGCTGAAGTTCATAATGTTTCCTGAGTCTCTGTTGGAGACTTTATATCTAGGGTGAAAGAGAGTTAGTAGTTGGGTATGCTATGGGAATTAATGGCCCCACTGCACAGATGTTGATAAAAATCTAGACAAAAAATAAAAATGAAATGAATAGGAATTAATTTGCACATCATGTGCAACAATGACAAGTTAGCAACAGTTTAATTTAGATTATTAGGGAGGTGGATGCTTTTGGGACTCTATCCCTGCCCAGAAACCCTTCTGTAACTTCATCATTGTGAACCTATCCCTTGTATATAGCTCTTATTAAATTCCCTATAGGATAAATCAAGGATTTTTGTTAGCTGGCAATCCACTCTGCCTACCATATGATTGATCTTCCTTTTGTTCTTTTCTCTTTAGAGAATTCTCTTATGGACAGTCTGTTCCTTGAAATGTTGTTTCCTTCTCTGTGGCAACTCCTCTTTGGTGATTTTCTGTAACCCATGTTACAGAACATATCTTTAGAAATCAAATTCTAATCCTATAATTGCCTGCCTGACGTCTTCATTTTCTTTTCTCTCTCTCTCTCTCTCTCTCTCTCTCTCTCTCTCTCTCTCCTCTCCCTCCTCCTCCCTCTCCTCCTCCCCCTCCTCTCTCTCTCTGGCACAGCCTTAGCCCATTTCAACTTCTTTCATTTTCCTTTACAAGCAGGTCTATGTGTAGATGTGAAAAATTCTCTTCCAGCACTTTCCTAGCCATATCTTATGAACAATAAGATAAAATACGATCTCTACATTTGTGAGATCATGTGTCAAGGTGACTGTAAGTAACATTACATTCTATCACATTTTTTTAAAATTACATTTATATGCCGCCCTTCTCCGAAGACTCAGGGCGGCTTACAATTTTTGGGATACAACCCAGTGTGCTCAGCAATAGCCTATATAATTTATGACTTTATAGTTCACACTCTGTATTAAACCACGTTTTGCAAACCACAATGGCTCTGTTTGTAAACTATCTAAGGAAAAGCAAGCAGACTGCATATTGCCTTAGTGATGTGTGCGAACTAACCCATGTGACTGATGCTTTGATTATATCATCTGCAGATTACTTTCTGTAATCCATGCTCTTTAGAAGAGACTGCAAATATGCAAATTGTTGCCCTACTGAAGTCATACATACCCACAAACTAATTGCTTATACAGCATACCATATCAATAGTAGAACTAATTTCCATCTAGGAAGAAATTCCTGTATAAAGTTTCTTAATCAGGCATTTTTTACAATGATTAGAATCCATAGGTAAACTCCACAGAGCATTCCTATGATTAAATGAAAATCTATAATAACAAAATCAAAAAGGTATACACATAAAATATATCGAAAACCAAAGCAAAACAAACAAGGCATACCGGTTTAATAAACTGCTACTTAAGAGTTATTCCTAAATTCACACCTATTATAAATTTAATCTACAAAAATACATTTGTATGCATTCTCCTGTTATTGGCATCAAATGAATGGGCTGACACTTTACTATTATTCATAACACAAACATTATTTTATAGTGCAAGTTTACAGTATATTTATTTTATATATCATATTTAGATACTGTCCAATTTCTTCATATAGCAGCTTAACTTTATAATGCAAGTTAATTTTTTTAGAAAACTAAAACATTGTTAGCTATATAACAATGTATTTTTATAATCTAAATTACTTGTGTATATTTTATAGTCATAAACAGAATGTCATTGCTAAAGTTCATAATTGTTACAATTATTTAGTTTGAGCCAGCCACTCCAAAACACATTTTATATATGTTTATGTGTAGGCTGTGTACAAAATGTGTGATGTCTACTTCGAATTCAAATAGTATATCAAAATTGTGACAGCCTAATTTAGAATGCATTTCTTCACAAAAAGCAAAAACAATCATTTTAAAATTAGTCATTCCAAAATTTATAGTATGTTAAAATTTAATTAAAGCCATGGTGGTGCAGTGGCTAGAATGCAGTACTGCAGGCTTCTGCTGAGTGCCGGTTATCAGTAGTTCGACAGCTCGATTCTCACCAGCTCAAGGTTGACTCAGCCTTCCATCCTTCTGAGATTAGTAAAATGAGAACTCAGATTGTTGAGGGAAAAATGCCAACTCTATAAACCACTTAGAGAGGGCTGTAAAGCACTATGAAGCTGTACATAAGTCTACTTGTTATTGCTAAATCAAAAATATGTAATAAATGATGTTCAAATTCCATTCATTAGACAATATGGTTAAAAAAGTATGCCACAATCTTCAAACCATGGAGTCTATACCACGTGCCTCTTTTAAGGTACAATATGGAAAAAGTTACAAGTATTCAAAGGATAGAGCCATTTTGATGTAGTGCTTAAGAGAGCAGACTAGAAATCAGGAGACAATGAATTTTGGTCCCATCTTAGGCACAAAGTCAACTGGGTGACTCTGGGCAACTCATACCATTTCAATTCTTGGAAGCAGGCAATGAAAACCACTTACAAACATATTACCAAGAAAACTGCAGGCAAAACTGTCTGGACAGTTAGCAGGAGCTAAAAAAAAGAAGAAAGAAATTTAATTTAAATGAATTAAACTAAATAGGACCAGCTGCTGCAAGAGGTCCTGGTATAAATAAAATACTGAACTATACTGCATATGCATCAAAGACAAATTCCTTGTGTGTCCAATCACACTTGGTCAATAAAGAATTTATTCTATTCTATTTCTATTTCTATTTCTATTTCTATTTCTATTTCTATTTCTATTTCTATTTCTATTTCTATTTCTATTTCTATTTCTATTTCTATTTCTATTTCTATTCTATTCTTCCTGATCTTTAAAATTACAAAATCCATGATTTTGATATGGAACAATAACCATTTTTCACACTTATATTTATTATATTTATTATATTTATTTCCTTCATCAGCAGTTAAGAGTTGTTTTGTATGTGTGATAATTGTGACTTTAACATTTTTGAATTTGAAAAGGCAAAACAGATTAATATAATGAAATATTCAAATAATCACTGAAGAAATATATTAAGAATAGAATATTAATTACATTACAGATATTACCAGATGAATAAAGGTGGATTCGTACCATTAATCTGATCATTTTATAATATTGGTTGTATTGAATAACACTGATTTAAGAGATAGCTATTAATGTCATCTCTAAAATGAAATCATTGGACTACAAAATTATCTAGATCAGTATTACTGTTGCCAGTAATTTTATCATTTGTTTTTTCATTGGCATTAAATGCTAAACTCTTTGGTACCAACATTTTAAAAATCAAATTGTGTATCATTGTTCAATATGTGTAATGAAATCAATGTAGTGAGTAAATGTTTAAGAAGTATTACAATGTTTTAAAATTTCTAAATGTCATATTGAGGTGATTATGATTTCAGTGTATGTTTTTTCCTGCTTGGAATGCCTAAGAAACACTATATAAAGAATTAATAATGGTAAACATGGTTACAAATATTGTTGTTTTTATTACTATTATTACCCCAAAGGCATGACTTTTAAAGATTAGATAATTGTAGGTTATAAAATGATTGCAGACTTTTGAGTTTATGGACAAGATAGTATAAAAAAATCCAAAAGAGGTGCACATGTGTAAACATGCATTTTCAACCTATATCTGTACCAAGTCAGTCTTAGATGAATTCTGTTTCTGATCTGCATCAATGCAAATCAGTTCCTGTGAAGTTGCTCCAAGCTGTCTGAGAAATTAGAGTAAATTATTGTTCATCCTGCATATTTAGAAATACAAACCTGTTCCCATCATTTGCAAAATACTGAAAGCAATCAGTAAATGGAAAACAGAACTTCATCTAAGCAGTGTTCATATATATATAAATAAAAGTCAAATTAATTATAACCAATAAATACTGTTTTACAGAGAGGAAAAAATGATACTGCATATGAATTTTTAATACATACTTAAATATCCATCCGTCAGGTTAGCAACATTATGCAGAGCACAGAAAAGAAATAAGAAGTAGTACAGCAAAAAAAGGCATGAAGTAGGAGAAACAAAAGAAAACAGAGGTAAAACATCAACACCTTTCATGTACCTTTCTATATTTTTTACATTTTTGCAAACCAGCTTTGTTTCCAAGATACTCATTACCCATTTCATGCACTGCTTTTGCATATTGAACTTCTCAGTTCTCTCTCATTAACTTCATCCAACCACAACTTTCCTTTCTCTTCCTCTTTATCCATTCACTCTTCCTTTATATACTATATTTGCTTTACAATTCAATCTTTGTTAATTGTCTGTATAAAACCAACTTTTCAATATGTGTTGTCACCTCTCACTAATTCATTTTTTTATTCAATCCACATTCATTCAACACCTGCTTATTCTTGCCACAATTTTTTCTTGTTTTCCCACCCCCTTTTTTAACCTATTCTCACTGTATTAAATTACTGTTAATCTGTTTCTCCTGACATGCCTACCACCCACATAACAAAGAGGGCCAAAGTATATTTTAATTAACAGCCATTCTTGCTTGTTTGAAATGATTCCACATACTATTCATTAGTTTTCTACCAACAGAGCATGTCTTAAAATGTATCCATTTATTTTCCTATTTTACGTAAACATCCTACCAAAGTATGCAAAAAGATCTAGGTTTTTTTGACATTTATGTATAACTTGCAGTTGATCATTTCATTTGCCCTGACAAACACATATGCCTTCATAGGTATCTTTTACTGTTGATGTCAAAATGATGAAACATGCCTTGTGACATCATCACAATGACACAATTATATACTTGTATTATGATGTCTAACATGAGCATAAAAATTGTATCATTTGTGTAGTGACAAATATCATTTGCCCTCTCCCACCCATTCCCTCTACAGATGCCTTTGAATACTTGATCTTTTATATATATTGATTTTCAAAACTATGCTTCTGATTGCATCATACAATCTGTCTGACTTTTGATATAGATCATTACAGGCTTGGACAATAACACTATCTGCTTACAGAAGTATTCATATGTTCATATTCCCAGCAAACACGCTTCTAATACCACCAAAAGCATTCCTTTGTATTTATCAATACATACAATAACACAAGCCAATTTGGTATAGCAATTAGGGCACTGGACTAGAAACCAGAATATTATGAATTCTAGTCTACCTTAGGCACAGGGACAGATGATGACCTTGGGCCAGTCCCACTTTCTCACCCCTAGAAAGGACACAATGGCAAACCACTTCTAAAATCTTGCCAAGAGAACTGTAGAAACCTGTCCAGGCAAGAGTCAAGACTGACTTGAAAGCACAAGTATACCCCAAAAATATGGGTATGATAAACAGCAAAGGGATTGTTTTTGACTTAGTCAATACTTAGTGTTGAAAGATTTGCTAAGCACTCTATTTATAGTCCTATACTTCATTTCCATTAGTACATTCAATAACTACTCTTCAATTAAATAGTCTCCTGAACTGTGAGATGGGTGGCAAATAAATTTGATTAAAAAATTCATGCAAAACAGTCCACAATTTAAGCCTATTTATATTAGTCACTTTTTTCACCAAATCAACAATCACTTCTTTTCTCATATTTCCTTTCCTTTCTCCAACTCCTTTCCATTATCCCACTCCCCGCTGCTGGGAGGCGGAACTGACGAGGTGGTTCTGCCCCAGGTGCCTGATGGACCGTGAACAGTTCCGGATGGCTCTTGGACCATTACCTACCTCCCTGACCCACAACTCAGCCGAGGCCCTAGCGGAGGCCTGGCAACAGGCTGCCTCTGGGATGCTCGGCCGGGTTGTCCCCTTGCTGTCCTTAACCCAGTGCAGATCCCGGTTGGCCCCCTGGTTCCCCACAGAGCTACGGGAAATGAAGCGTCAGAGGAGGGGCCTAGAGAACAGTTGGAGGTCCTCCCGGTCCGAATCTGACCGATCCCAGTTAAGGTCCTTTTCCAGGACCTATCTGGTAGCGATGGGAGTGGCGAAGAGATCTTCTCCACTCTCATTGCATTCGCAGATAATCGCCCAGCCACCCTGTTCAGGGTCACCCACTCCCTCCTTAATCAGGAGGTGAGGGGGGGGACCCTTTGCAGGGGCGGGCCAAGGAGTTTGGTCAACATCTGCTGGATAAGATCGCTCGGATCTGGGCCACTCTGGACACCAACTGGCTTGAGTCAGACGCGGAGGCGATGATGAGTCTTGTCGATATCATCTGGGATGAGTTTGACCCTGTGACCTCAGATGCGGTGGACAGGATTATGCGGCGGCTGTATGCCTCCATGTGTTTATTGGACCCGTGTCCTTCCTGGCTGGTATATGCCACCTGGGAGGGTACACGTGGCTGGCTCCAGGCAATTACCAAAGCTTCACTGCAGGAGGGGTTCTTCCCTACTGCCTTGAAAGAGGTGGTGGTGAGACCCCTTCTCAAGAAGCCTGCCTTGGACCCAGCCAATTTAAACAACTTCCATCCCGTCTCCAACCTTTGCTTTTTAGTGAAGGTTGTCGAGAGCATGGTGGCCCAACAGCTCCCGGCTTTCCTGGAGGAAACTGAGTACCTAGATCCGTTTCAATCAGGCTTCAGGCCCGATTAAAGCACGGAGACGGCATTGGTTGCGCTGATTGATGATCTCTGGAGTGCTCAGAACAGGAGATGTTCCTCTGGCCTAGTCCTGTTAGATCTCTCAGCAGCTTTTGATACCATCGACCATGGTATCCTATTGTGGCGTCTTTGGGAGCTGGGAGTGGGAGGCACCTTTCTACGTTCTCCTCCTTCCTCTTGGGACGCATGCAATCGGTGTTGATGGGTGGGCAGAGATCAATCCCGAGGCCCGTCACTTGTGGGGTTCCTCAGAGGTCGGTGCTTTCTCCCTTCCTGTTCAGCATCTACATGAAGCCGCTGGGTGAGATCATCCATGGTTTCAGGGTGAGGTATCATCAGTATGCTGATGATACCCAGCTTTACATCTCCACCCGGACCACCCCAGACCACCTCAGCCCTCCCCGTGCTGTCCCGGTGCCTGGAGGCAGTACGGATCTGGATGGGGAGGAACAGACTCCAGCTCAATCCTGACAAGACTGAGTGACTGTGCATACCGGCATCTCAGATCCAAGAAATTCCATCTTTGGTCATGGAGGGAGAGATGTTGCCCCCTGTGGATAGGGCGCGCAACTTGGGTGTCCTCCTGGACATACAGCTCAATATGGAGGAGCAGGTGGGAGCCCTCACCAGGGGTCTTATGCCCAGGTTTGCCTGGTGCACCAGTTGCACCCCTACTTGGACCAAGATTCCCTATGCACGGTCACTCATGCACTCGTGGCCTCCCGTATCAACTACTGCAATGCTCTCTATCTGGGGCTGTCCTTGCGGACTATACGGAGGCTTCAACTGGTGCAGAATGCGGCTGCACGGGCAGTGATGGGAGCGGCCTGATTCTCCCATGTGACACCCCTCCTGCGCGGTCTGCATTGGTTGCCAGTTGCCCTCCATGTAAGATTCAAGGTGCTGGTGTTAACCTACAAAGCCCTGCATGGCTTGGGTCTGGGGTACTTGCAGGAGTGCCTCTTACCAGCATCGAGGTCTAATCGCCCAGTACGCTCCCACAGGCAGGCCCTCCTGGGGGCCCCGTCGGCCAGACAATGTCAGTTGGCGGTCGCCTGGGGGAGGGCCTTCTCTGCCCACCCTTTGGAACCAGCTACCCCTGGAGCTACTTTTGGCCCCTGACCTGCGTCCTTCCGTCGCGATCTAAAGACTTGGCTGTTTTCACAGGCTGGCCTGGATTGAGCAGGGTTGGGGATTTTAACATTGGGATATTTTAAAATTTTATAACTATTTGGATTGGTAAATTTTGGAATAATTTTATATATTGTATATATATTTTTGTGTAAGCCGCCCCCCCCCCTGGAGATGGGGCAGCATATAAATCCAAATAAATAAATAAATAAAATAAATAAATAAAATAATCCAATGAAGAATCAAAATCTAGTTTGTGCATTCCCTATTCAACATAAACTCTGGAACACTGTCTTAATTTTATATCCTTTCAATCAGAGTGGTGTCAAACACAACAGTCTTTCCAAACAACCCTTATAGTTTTGCATTCACTCAAACTATCTTTCCCTTTGTATGGAGAAATAATAATTGCATTTTTTCCAGTTAAAATGTATGCAACCTCGCCATAAATAAGATCCATATTTTAACATTTCTCCTGTTTCACAGGCTAGACTATACCTTTTTCAATACTCACTACATTTACAATTTTCTCTTTCTCTTTCAACTTTCTCTTAACTATATTATTTACAGCTGTCTTTTCTCTCTTTATACATATTATGAAATATCTTTGTTACCCTCCTATTTTTGTAGCATTTTTTGTGTATTCATTTTTTCTTCATTCACAGAATCTTTCACTCCATCACTGTACATCATTTCTTATACTTCTCATTAGCTCCACACACTTGTGGCACTTCGTAAATTATATGATTTTCATTATTTTGGTACTTTTTATTAATTATCTGAATCATTTTCATAAATAATCAGATCAAGCACCTCTTTAAAGCCAAAAATCAGTCACCAAGCAGCCACCATTCTCAATAATTTTTGGACTTACAAAATGCCTAAACATTTTTCTGGCAATGTCTAGTCCCATTCCCATACACCCATTCTTCTACCTAGCACAAGTCTTCTCCCCCCCACCATTCTCTATCCATTGCACCCCCCCCAAAAAAACATAGTAATCCCTGGTTCTTCCATTAACACCATTTAGTGGAATATAATTTGCAACATGATCAACCTTTGGATCACCAGTTTTATATACTCCTACAAGAATCAAGTGAGCACCAACTCACCAACTTTCTGACTATATAAGTTTTTTATTCTTAATTAAACCTACCCATTCCCTTTGTTGCATGTATTCATCAAACCATCTTACATAAGTGCACCATTTTCATTCACCTAGCCTCTCACGTGTTCTTAGTTTCATAGACAACATAGCAACTTTACTTTTTTATTTCATTATTTAATTCATGTCCTTTAACATTTATTCCACTTACATGCCAGGTCACAACCTTTCAAATGCCATGGTTTTTACTAGACGGATCCACAGATATTAACTTCCATCACTCATATTGCTTTGGCCATTCAAGGCTTTCACATAACATTTTTACTACAACACAGAAGGTCAAGACTAAAATTTCTATTCAGGCCACATGCAATGTTCCCTGCTAATGGAATGGAAAATATTGGTTAGTTCTGTCACACTTTTGTTAAGTATAACACAAATGCAACCAAATACTGATGCTATGCAATGCAAAGTAGTACTTTAAATTAGAGACTACCTGATAAGTATTACATCAATAGGAGATATATATGTGCTGTGGGCATACCAAGAATGCCTGAATTTTTCAGATACTAAAAAATTAAAAAGAAAACTTCATTTTGCCTTCAGTTTCACACAAGTACTGTTTCCAGTACTACAAGGTCAAATACAAATTTTAAAAAGGGCAAAGGATCAGGTCCTAATTGCAGAATAATGAGTTATTTAAAATGTCATTATTTCATTAAAAGGAATATCTTATTGAGGCCCATTTTCTAACTGCAGTACAATCACTTTTGTGAGGAAGGAAACAAACAAATACAAATAAGCATTTAAGTGTGGTTAAACTTCTTCCTTACTGATTACTATATACAATGGAAAATCAAAAAGGAAATGGACTTTTCCAGATTGAAAAGCTTTTTGCCCACAGAAGAGGCTAGTGATTTTGCAACCAAAGGACTGATTAAGTCCAGGTAAAGCAATGTCAACAGTCAAATTGGTCATCACCAAGTTAAATGATGGTATGTTGATAAAGATGCTTTCTTGACACCCTGCCACAAATGCACATGTTCATAAATATATGAGTGATGTTTTCATGTAACCAAAGCTTACATATGGTATATAGAATGCTAGGATATAGATAAGTCACCAAGGGAGTGTCCAGTTATGTCAGAATGCACCTCCAACCATGGTTCTCAGGAATATAGAAACTGCCTCACCCTACGATTACAGGCAAAAGAAGCAAGGTGAGTGTGTTTCTTTGGGAACTTTCCCATTCCAGATGTGGTAATTTTAGATGCAAATATTAGGGCTGTGGTGTATTTTGGATTCCAAAGCAAAATAATCCTTTGGTAATGCCTACAATTCCTGAAACTAAACGCTTTATGTCCTGGGATTGCACAGCAGCTGCAAAGGACAGAAAAAAAAATCTAACTATCATCTTCATTATCATCAGTCTGAGAGATCTTGGGAAAAGAAGCATGTGCTTTAAAAAGTTGCAGAGTGGTTTTCCAACTAACAAACTTTAAAAGGCATTAAGCTTTCATGAGCTTTGTTTTCTCTTCATTATGTCTAAAAGGTGCTACCAGACCTCTGGCTTTCTGTGTATCTAAACCACTGTTTATATATATATATATATATATATATATATATATATATGATATATAAGCTATTTGAAAGTTTTGTTATTAGTGCACAGCTAAGCAAAACCTGATGTTCTAGAGAGAACTAAAATTAGTCACAAATAGCTTTGGGTAAATTTGTTGATTTTCATGTCAGCTTTTTTTTAACCATCAGTTTGCAAATTAAGGAGAAATTAAAATACAAACAAATCAGCATATTTGTACATATTTTTGTCTACAGTTTCTATATTTTTATTATATTTTTTCCCACAATATAAATGAGGTTTTGCATGTATTTGACCTTAATATAAATATTTTTCCTGCTCTCTCCCTTTCTGAGAGTTGCAAATTTTTCTTCTTCTGAAAAGTACAGATTATGACCTGACACAACTGAGATCTTTCTGATTGGAATTATGCACTAATTACTATCAAAGTGTTGCATCCAGTCAAAAGGGTTTTTGGTTACTGAGATCTATATAATAATTATGGTAAATTTCATCTGGCCATGCTTTATTGCTGGAGGAGGTCCTATTTTATCATATGGGATACAGCTGAATATTGATTCAAAATACTATCAAGTGTCCATTGGAGTTGGCTGGCTAATACATTCCAAGAATAAACAAATAAAGTAAGTTTGGAACTATGATTCCTGGGATTAAAAAAAGTTTCAAAATTCAATCTTTCTTTATGATATTCCCCCTCCTATTTAAAGCTTAGACCTAGCCCAATGTTGATTTTTTTTTCAGCTGCCTGTGTGTTTCAAGCTACTTAATCAAAATATTTGGAGTTTTCCTATCTTGGACATCTTTACACTTGAGTGCTCATTCACAGACAGTTGTCAACCTATCTCACTTCATTGTTTTTGTTGCACCTGCTTTTTCTTCCTTTCTCATGTATTCACCTCAATACCTTGTTCCTACTTGCTTTGTGAGAATGTTGTGTGCAGCTGTAAATCTTCAGACCACCCACACTTTATTCAAGGATACTCCCTGGCACACATTTCTCATGGGTTGAGCAATTTGGTACTTCTCTTAAGCAATTTCAAGTATGCTAATCAACCAATAAATAAGTACCCTATCTATCTATCTATCTATCTATCTATCTATCTATCTATCTATCTATCCATCCATCCATCCATGAATGCTCTTGCATAAAAACTATGATGGTTTTCCCTGAAGCAACTGCTAATTCATATTTCTTGACTAATTAAGGTTTGCTTTCGTACATCTATCAATATTACAATGACCAAAGCTTTGAATTGATGAAATATGCTTCACATATATATTTGGTTCTCACAAACTGTTTCTGTCTTCTACCAGAAGTATATATTTAATTGCCATGCAGTCATTCACTTTCAGCATTCTTTCATTGAAATTGTAAACATGAATTGAATAGTAAGCTTCAATGCTTTATTATATGCTGTAAAGTGGAATGTAGAAATGCAATTGTCACACATTTCCCAGAATTAGAATGTTTTTCTCTCTCATTTATTCTCTCACGCACATACACACACACACAAAACGAGGCCATAATCTTTATGATACAATTCAACGTAGATGAGACTAAGAAACAAACAATATAGATGAGACTGAGAAACCAATATCAGGTCAGTACTGCTTTTATTGTAAAGCTATAGTAACAGAGTCTTGTGAGTCTGAATGTGCTTCCCTTCTCCCCCCCCCCTTATCTACCAGTACATATGAATTAGGGAGGGGGTTCTCTGAGATATTTACTCTTAATTCTTGCTTTGGACAGGCCCCTTTTATCCAACTCCTGCCTTGGTAGCAATTCTTATGCCTCTCCTTAAAGGGCATTCTCTCTGCCCTCTACATAAATCAAAAAGAGTAGTACTTTGCAACTTCCTGCTTGTTCCAGATGAAAGAGTACATCTTGGTGAGAAATAAGAGAATTTTAGAACTAGAAGTCAACAATCAGAAGTTTCGATGGCATTGTTTTTTTATGGTGAGATAAAGTCAAAAGTAAGGTATTTATAAAGTAAAATAATGGTATATTTTAAGAATCATTGTATAAGAAATGGAATAGGTATAAACCTAGACTGTGCCCAAAAATGCACAAAAAATATTTTATATTAAAAAACAGCAGGTAAAAAGAAATGATTAATTTATCAAGAATTGTTACAACAAGAATATGGGGGAATATAAGATGAAATCAAGAGAGCAACTGCCTGCAGAGAGATTTAATTTTAAATGGTTTTCATATGCACAGTTAAGAGAAAGATTTTAAGTAGATACAGGTAAATAAGACACTTGGAATTGAACAGCAGGAAACAGAATTCAAAGTTAAACCATGTACAAATAATGCCCATGTGAATGCTAAAATGTTTTAGCAATTTTAATTGAAATTAGAAATGGAGGAAGAACAAATGAAAGAATATATGATAAAATGGGCTAAGAACTTTGGACATAGCATATTGATGAAACAGTAGAAAAATACATGGTGTTCTGCAGGCAAAGAATGGTAGACCCTTGTAAGAATGATGCTTTCTTAATAGCCTGATACAGCCTGAAAAGAGAGAGACAAAGAAGAGGGAGAATCACAGATATTATAGAAAAGGGATATCAAGGACAAAAAGGAGGTATCAAATAAATAGGGAGTGTGTGACAGACCGATAGCAAAAGTGAAAGAGAGAAAAAGAAAAATCTTCATTCTGGATGCAACCCATTTTGCATTCTAGTTTTAATGCTTTGATTAGTTCTTTGTATCATGCAGCTCAAAGCAGATTCCTCTTAATCATTGTGACCATCAGCGAAATACATTTGCCCATTTCTGCAGTGGTGTTTCAGCTGCATTTCATAAAACCAATAGATTCGCTGTGTATCTCTCTTTTTAAATAGATTTAAAGGGTTTTTAAGATATTTGTTTTGTTTCTGCATGTGTGTGTGTGTGTGTGCATGTGTGTGTGCATGTGTGTGTGTTGATATACATATATAGGCTAGACCTTCCTAAGTCTAGATCTTATATAGAAGTTGCAGAAAATAAGAGGGTTAAGATCCTGTGGGACTTCCAGATCCACATGGACAGGTAGGTACTGGCCAATCAACCAGACATTGTGGTACTAGACAAAAACAAAAAGACAGTGATGATGATAGATGTAGCATTGTCAAATGAAAGCAACATCAGGAAGCAGTAGTATGAAAAAATGGAGCTTAAAAAAGCTTTAAAAATTGCAGGTAAATGAGAATCTGGGTCATCATTAGGAAAGTTCAAGCAAATCCACGTCTAAAAGTAAGCATCTCCTATGCATCCAAGTATGTGGAAACTAATTTCTTTTAATCATATTTTTCTTCCTAGTCTCAGGCTTGCAAAGGTGCCATAGCTGGCAAAGACAACATTCTTCTAAGTGTGTCACTTAGAATTATATTGATGTTAGAGATGAAGTAATAACCATTCTCAGTCAAAAGTGCTTTTCTTTTCTTTTTTTCATCAATCAGTTTGGAAGAACAGGCTTTATTTAATGCAGGTAAAAAAGAAGGAAGTGAGAAAATATGGTACATTCAAGTAGTCAATCTATTTGGCACATTTCTGTAGCAGTAACTTCTCTGCAATTCCTCTGAAGTCCATAAGAGCAAAGCTCGTTTGTGATAGAAGGAAAGCAAATAGCAAATTTGGTTTTATTCTCAGCTTTGTCTTGTTTTGTAAGAACAGGAAGGGAGTGGAGACTGAGTTGGGAAGGGGAAGAAAACTAGGGCCATGGCAGAGAGAAAAAATGGGATGCCTTATGGTCAATTACATGATTGTTCATCACTGGCCATAATGCAATGGAGAGCCAGGACAGTCACTATCATCTTCATTCAGGTTCAACATCAGGTAATAAATAAAGTTTTATTCTGAATTAATTTTGCTTTCATCAGTGAAGTTGTCATACTGCTCAGCATATGATGAAATCACTATTTCTACCAAACCGAGTAATAAAGTAACTTCATTGATAGAAAATAAAATTATTCTGGAATAAGAAAAATATTTTTCTAATGCACTTCTTCTGAATTAACTTTCCTCTTAGGGAGGGCATCCTCTACCATATTTTGAAAAGAAATCTGATTTTCCAAGCATCCATTTTTTTCATTTAAGTCTCTTCTAATCAAATCTTTCTACAAGGTATTTAAATCTTGTTTCTGTTAAGGAGCAGACAACAGGAAAGACTTGAGGATAAAAGCTGTTTTCTATTCACATTTTGTTTAAATAGTTCCTTCTGTTTTTTCTTTTTCTCTTTTTGTCTGTCCTTTTTTTCTTTATGACTTTATAGGAGTCAGTGGACAGATGCAATTAAATTCCTGCTAATCAAAAATTACACCCTCCCCCCTTAGGAGCTGCCATGATTTGGAACAACTAGAGTCCGCTAACTCTTTAAAAAATATGGATATCTGGTTGGGATGAAGAAATGGAGAACAGGAGAGTGTGAATTACCTGAGTAGACAAGGAAAATATATTTTGCTTATTGCACATTTATTCTCTGCTTTATTTATAATATATTGACTCTAAACTGACTCGAGTTACATAGTATATAATATAATTTGAGTTAGTCATTGGATTTCTTCCTGACTAATGGCAGAAGTAAACTCATTAATTAAGTAGAGCAGCCTTCCATATGGGGCTGTCACCATACAGACCTTGGCTGAACAGTAGCTGTTGCCTCAGATGGAGATCTCAAAAGTGCAGAATGGAGACATGATATAATTATCAGAAAGATTGGGATGGTTGAAGTACCTTTTTATCATTGAATTTTAACAAGATTTATTTCAAAGGCCCAACCTCTTAGCCTTGACCCATAGCTAGTTTATTAATTCTGTCCCTGTGCAATTCAGTATGGAAGCCAGTTTATACTCAGAGGTCCCACTTAAGGCCTGATGAATTAATCCCTTAAGATTATAGCCACAGTACCCTATCTTACTTTTAGCCTATGTTTTCTTTTTAAAATGATAATTAAAATTCTGTCCAAGCAGGCAGCCTTATTTTAGATGCTACATACTTACAGAATATTAATATTAATATTTTAGTTCAGAGAGTTTCCTTTGTGTGATCATCTCACTACGAGTGTAGTTTTAGATAAATTTTCTTGGACTGGTTTTTCCTCTGATTTGAGGTTATGTTTAATTGGAGATAAAAATTCATTTTGTGGCAAAATGAGTATGGGTATGGATATTCTGGGCCAATCTATATGGCCCAGATTCAGACATGAAATTCACCCAGTATGTATAAACTTCAATTTCTCTCAGATTTTTAATAAAGGAAATTTACAATTGAACAGAAGATTACAAAATGGACTGATCAGGTATTTCTTGTGTTCCCCTCGTCAGAAGAAATGTGAGGCTTATGCAAATCAAAGGAAACAGATTATACTAATTTTTGTTTTGTTTTGCTTTGTTCTCATTTCGTATTTGTATTGATGCCCAGATTGTTAAAAGATCCAATGAAGTTTAATATTATCTTCTTTAGACACCATAGTTTCATTCTGGATCAAAATGTATTCTGAAAAAAAAATCATTTCGGAGTTTTAAAATGTGACAGGGACCATGATTATTGTGGCTGCAATTTTGTATCAGGCAACAACAAAAAATATTCTGATTAAAAAATGCAGAACAATTAAAAAGTTTCCTATTTTTTCACTGTCCATTAAATTATTTCCTATAGAATGTTGAACTTCATTAACAAATAAATAATAAGGTGAAGAAACCAACCTTTCACTTACAAGGAATGCCAATGCAACAGATATATAGTGACAAATAACGCAAAGAATAGCAGAAATTAAAAAAGAAAATTAAAAAGTTAAAAATAGCAAACAACAATAGACAAACTATCAGGTTAGTATCAGTGTGGTTTCAGTTTTGATTTTGCCAGTCAAAATCAGTTTAAAAAGCTTACTTTCAATTGAGAAGCTATGTTCTCAATATTACTTGATTATTTTAGAAAACTATGGCATTTGTTATTATTGATAACACAAGGGGCATTTATCAATGGTTAAACAAAGTATGCTCTATTCACAAAGCAAGTTACATATAATAATACATGTAGTAATACTGTTAATAATGGTAAAAATGATAATAGTAATGATTTATTTTGCATCTGCAGGGTGTAATCCCATTAAATTTAAAGAGATGGAAATAGTCTGTTCTGTGGCCATGAAGTTCTGTGCAAACTGCTGCTTTGCAAATAAGTAATCATGAGGTCAATATAGTTGAATAGGCATGTTTAGGGCTGCCGGATCAGGATTCCAAAACCAAGGCAAACCAAACACCTCTTTACTGCCTTCTATTAGGTTTTTGCAGCCCAGACTTAGTTGCTGTAGGCCTGTTCTGGCCTAGGCTTCCTTAGAAAAAATAAAACACAATCTCAGTCCTGGCAAACCTTTTTTTACTGTATTTCCACGGCTGTGAATTACGTTCATTCACTGCCTGCAAGGCTTCACAAACAGTCTTTCAGGGGAATAGTTATAAACACCCACCTTATCACACTTGGCAAACACAGGGCAAGGCCAAACTTGACACAGAGTCAAACAGAACTTTTCAAAGCTTGAATCGACCAAACTAATTGCTTCCTGCAAAAGCTCACATCCTGTTCATTCCTCTTTTATGTCCTATGGGAGAGCCAATCATCTCCGAGGTGTGGCCTTAATCCTGAGTCGATCCTGCTTCCTCAATTGTTCTTGACTTCTGGTAGCCCTGCGCATGTGCTGGCTTAGAACTGGTTCCAGAAACTCCCCCACCTCACTGCTGTCTGAGTCTGAAGGCAGCTGATAACTACCAGCCTGCCTTGGCCCCATCCCTGCCTCCGATGTAGAGCCCTTGTCTGAGCCATCCTCAGCCTCCAAGACTGGCCCAACCTCCTTGTTACTGTCTGACTCTGCTGCCAGCTCCATCAGCCGCTGGCAGGCCCCAACAAGGCCAAGGGTCTCCAACCTTGGCGACTTCATGACTTGTGGACTTCAACTTCTCAGAATTCCACAAGTTGAAGTCCACAAGTTGTAAAGTTGGAGTTGGAGACCCCTGCTGTAGCCCTCACTGAATAGTGTATAAGGAAGTCATCCCCAATTGGACAAAGCTGGATTTTTTTTAAAAAATCTTTCTCTAAGAAGGATTGGTAAAAGGCAATTTTTCAATAACATCACTTCTCCTGCCAGTTCCTTGTCTTTAGTCAAATACTTGAAATATGACTGTACTTAATTTGGGGAAGTTCAAATTATAACATCCTCATTAATTTTTTCATTATCAATCCCAAATCTGTTTGGGGATTTGTCTATTGTTTCCCATATGGAAGCTTCCAGCTGCACAATACTTTCAAAAAGTCCTTCTTCTCTATTACTCTGAGAGCTTGTACATCTCTACATGGTATATGCAATTAAATAGCTTTTTAAAGACCAGCTATTTGGCATATATTTTTAGCATGGTTCCCAGTTTCAAATAGACATTTAGTTTAAACCAGAAGATTAATAGATTTTCCAGAGATGCCTGTGTAGTTTGAACTTATGGATATTTCTTAAAAGGTGGAGAAAGCTACCATTAATTTAAAGATAAGATTTTGTGCCAGGTCAAACTTTAAATAGAAGATTGTTTAAACATGTCACATTTATCTATGAGACATTTACAACAATTTGTTTTGGTTGTTTATTCCTATTGGACATTATTTGAGATAACTGTATATAAACAGAGAATGTGTCCCATAAATTTCTGCCTTGCATTCCACAATGTAATGGCTGCAATCCAGCCCATAGTTGATTACATTTCAATCCCATTGAAGCCAGTAAGTTTAAATAGTACATATTCACAAGTGGATTACAATTCATGATTATGATCTTGCCAAACCTCCAGCAAACACTCAACAAATGTGTGTGTGCCTTCAGGGCTGATGCCCTCACTATTTGGCACACCTATAAGCCATTGTTCACCTAAATATTATTCTGAAATTGTATTAAAGGTGAAACTCTGGTGGGGGGAATTGTCTTGATCTCCAGCATCACTTCTTTGGACATTAGTTAAGTTTTAAGCTGAGTAAATATTTGCTCATTCTTGAAGTTTTTTTTTCAGACCGGCTTACATATAAAATACTATACTATTAAATACATATGTAAGGAAAACATGCACATTAAAAAGTCAGATTAATATAAGTAAACACATTCATGATTGTATAGTCTACATTGTGTTGGAAAGGCTAGGAAAACATGAAAATTTCTTCAAAGCTAAAAGGTGGAAATGTTATCAGGAAATGTCTTTATATAGATACTCATCAAACTTATCTCTTCCTCCAAGAAGTTCCCCCTCTTTTCCACATTGTTCTTACGAGACTTCATTCTTTGGCAAATCAGCATAAACACTTATTACCATACCCTACAACAGTGTTTCTCAAATTCTGATAGTCAAAGTCCACCTATCTTAAAGTTTTCATGGCTAAGAAACATTGCCCTACAGCAGGGCTGTCAAACTCCTGGCTCGTGGGCCGGATACGTCATGCACTGGCCACACCCAGGCCTGGTTTATTGAAGGGGAAAAGAAGGAGGGGAAAGTACCAATACATCATGTGACACCACCATGATGACTTGAGTTTGACACCAGTGCCCTACAGGACAAGGAGAAATGAGAAGAGGTTTTATTAGAAGGTTGAGAAAATACCTTATATTTCTCATACACTCCTTCTCATTGTTGCTCAATGCTAATCTAATTTATTTATTTATATTTACTTAATTTCTGTAACTGCCAAACTCAACCAAGTGACTCTGTTTATTGAGTTCCAGTTACTTGCAGACTTAGCTTAGGAACCTATTTGTTTTATGAAAAGAAAAAATGAGTGAGCTAATTTCTCTACCACATCATTCATCCTTTATAAACTATCCTCCACTATTGAGTCTGCTATCTATGCAAATGTTCTCACATTCCATTTCTAAAAGACAAATTTCAGGACCTTTAAAAAACATTGAAGGACAGAAGCTTGAAAAAAACCTCCACTATTTATTATAAAATAAAGCAACTCTACCTTCTTTTCTAAAGGTCCAGTTTACCTGTAAATTTCAAATCATTCTGGTCAAAACCAAAATTGTTACTGTAGTACATTCTTGCCAGTGCTACATTATGAAGAACAGAGTTATATTTCTTCTGATTTCCACAACACCTCTAGATATCATACAGGACTTTTCTATCAGGGTTGTTTGTAGAACAGTACAGCCCCTCCCATATAGCTTGATCAGGCCTCAAATTGCCCCCAGGCATTCTGAGCCATCCTTGGCTGTTATGAGTTAGAGGAAGTACCCTTTACCACATCATTTGAGTCTGGGAATCTTTTCAGATGAGCCATCACAAGGAAAAATGGAGTTCTTTCAGAAACAATCATTTTTTTAGATTGAGCATTACACGCTTAAAATCAGCTTAAATTTCTTACTTTTGTTATACTGAATCATCCGTTTGAATAACTTGGCAGATTTCATGGGTAACAAAAAAATCTAGATTGCATCTACTTAAATCTTCCCCCCTCTTTTATTTCCCATTCTGGACACCTCTGGCTCCCAGATACACTGTCCTCTTATGGGACAGTGATGGAGAAAGAAAAGAAAGATGCCACACTTCAAACACAAAGAACAAAACCAAAACAAGGCTCTGTGAAACAAAACTCTGCCTCCAGCCTATTAAACAAAAAATTCTTTCTGAAACTAGTCTAGACTACAAAAAAAAAATCTGATACTAGTCTACTCCATAAACAGAACAGATTTTCTAGACCTTGTGCATAGTGGTTATCATCTTTGCTCCTCTTCGTGCTACTGATCCTATCCTGCTATTAGTAAAGAGGAAGTAAGATCTTAAAATTTTGTATGCATGTATGTATGTGTACAATATTCAGGAATCAAGTGGCACTTAATGTTAAAAAATAAGCTTATTAAAAAGATACTCATTTCCAGTGTCAAAAAATAATAAATATTATAGCAATATCCATGTTTGCACAAAATGCTAAACTTTAATTATTGAGGACTCTGGCTTAACATTAAAGAGCAGGCTGAAATGATCAGAACAATAGCAAGGGTGAAAAATTTATCTTAGTAGCTATTCCCAAATCCTGATTTCTAACCTACAAACCTGCTAGAAACCTGGCATTTAAAGACCTTCAAACCAGGAGTCTGAGTCAACTTCTAATGCAAAATGTGAAACTTCCCTGACCCCTTTCACCGCTGGCTAATTTAATTGTTCCCACTTGATGTGAAGAAACAGAAGTGATCTGGCAATATGCACTGTGCCTTTACCTGCAGATTGCTTATCCACTTTAGCCAGAATTCTGCTAATTAATCAATGCTAGCTTAGTGTTTTCTGCTAACATGGACACTTCTTAACCACATGCTTTAAGATTCCATTGGAAGATTCATTACTTCTGATGTGAGATTTGTTGTTTTTAATGTCCCAGAACACTTTTAATGCTTGTGTATTTCTTTGATCCCTTGTATTTCCCTGTGATCTTTTTAGGAAAACTAATACGAGAACAAAAGTAAGAAAAACATAAATTTTGCCTTCTCCATCCAGTTGTCACATGGGTAGAGTCAAGTTTGTAAATTCTCTCCAGAGTTTATTTTCAGAAAGGGAAAGGCATTCCTTAAGTGTGGGTGGGGACATTTTTGAAAGGAATAGTGTTAAAGTACATTTAAGAATGTACTTACAATTATCTGTATCTACTGAAGCGGCTATGGGAAAACTACCTTGTGCTATCCTCTTTTTTTCTTATTATTCTAAGACAGAGAGCACCCTAGTAACATTTTGTCTGTTTTACTTTTCCCAAGAACAAAGTTTTATATTGCATATCAGCAAGTAACAGAATGAAATGTTGACTGCTATACTTCATATATTCAAAACTTCTTATGATGATGATGATGATACCGATTTTAAATGTATTGGCCACCCAATTCCATGAGGGACTAGCATGGCTTTTAAGTAGTGGTCCCATGGAAATGTTCTAAAAATATAAGGGGGATGGGAAAAATCACAATACTGTATTTTTAACTGATATATACTTGTCTATTCTCTTCTTGCATATTGGATTGCATTATACATAAAATATTTTTTAAAACTTATTTTACGTGCTTTATTTATACAATGGATACCACCCCTTCCCTTGATCCAGGGAGGTTTAAAAAAGGAAATATTGCATAGAATAAAACCATACAGAGCTAAATACCATAACAACATAGGGCTACCATAAGCATCAAAAGCTCATTAGAATAATACTGTTTTTAAAGTTAAACATGGATGAAGAAAATAAAGGCAAGAACCTCAAAAGGGAAAAATATTTCAGCATGGGGACCATAACCAAAAGGATATCTCATGAAGCCTGGGGAACTGTCAGCAGATCCTTCCAACATTCTTAGACTAATCTAAATCTTGGAGAGAGAATCCTGGAGGTATTGGGATAGCAAGCCAGATAACGCTTTATAGTCATAACTAGCAACTTGAATTGGACCAAAAGCCAACTGACAGCAATTAGCAACTGAAGCTTGAACCTATTCCTTCCAATGAAAAGACTGAAGAACTGTCTTTCACAAATCAAGCAGAGATGGGGTTTCAGGTTAAATGCCCATGGTCTATTTTTTTTCTTTCCAGCAACTGTGGCTGGCATCTTTAGAGGCAAAATGAACTGTTTTGTATTGAACCTCCCAGTACTTTAAGGCACACAGACTGACTGGGTTCTTGTATTTAAATAAGAAAGATGATCTCAGATTAGTCTGTGACACAGGAGTCTAAGAAATTGGTTCCTGACTGGCTCTTTATCTAGGTCAGGGGTCTTCAAACTTGACAGCTTTAAGACTTGTGGACTTCAACTCCCAGAATTCCTCCTCCAATCATGTTAGCTCAGGAATTCTGGGAGTTGAAGTCCACAAGTCTTAAACTTGCCAAGTTTGAAGGCCCTTGATCAAGGTAGACTTTTGGTTATTCCATTTTTGAAAAAAATTCCAAGATTTGTGTGTACTTGAGTCAGGCTACTGCCTAGGTTACTTCTGATTGGTTTAGTTTTGAAAAATATGAGACTACTAAATATGAGACTACTAGTTCCAGATTGCCCTGTCTTTGAGCCAAGATACTTTAGATATTTCTGAAGATACTCTAGATATTTCTGAAACTGCTGCAGATTGCTTTTGATTAGTCAGGAGCTGTTTAGATTCTAACTTATTACTTCTTGATCGATGCCAACTGTAAAAACTTCCATGGCCATGTTGCCTTTTGCAAACATCAGAAAAAAGATTGAACAGTTTAATAATATTTTAGAATGATCTTCAATAAATGGTGGAATAAAGCTGGATTTTTTTTAAAAGAGTGGGCAATATATTGTATTTCCATTTAATTTAAAGGATATTGTCTATGGACATGTCCAGGCAGCTGCATTAAAGACATATCCACCCACCTTAAAACAGCAGAAAATTAAATGAACATAAATTTGCTTCCCTCCTTAACAAATCATATTCTACCACATATGGAACAAGCTAAGGAAAATAGTTGGTGGTTTCCCAGCTTTGTATCCTGTCCTGGCCACTAATCACTTTCCTTAATGTTGGGTTAAGTGTGGGTGGGTGCTTGCTTGGAATGGCATGTAAAGTTGAGATGTAAATGCAGAGGTTCTTGAGGTCTGTGACTATTTCTGGATATACATCTAGAACTGTTTTGAACCACCAAAGTACTGTGAAAAAATGGCTCCATTAACTGCTTTCTTAGCATAAGCAATAAAAGAATTATAATGCAAATAATAGCAATAACACTTAGATGTATATACTGCTTCACAGAACTTTACAGCTCTAAGTAGTTTGCAGAATCAGCATATGTCCACAACAATCTGGGTCCTCATTTTACCAACCTTGGAAGGATGGAAGGCTAAGTCAACCTTGAGCCACTGAGAATCAAAATGCTAGCAGTCAGCAGAATTAGCCTGCAATACTGCATTCTCACCACTGCTCCACCATGGCTCTTTCTGTACATAACGATGACAATAGCAACATCAAGCAGAACCCATCTCTTGACTGTCTATGTAATACACAGAATAATACATTCCTCAGGTTAAGTCAAAATGGTTGTGAAGGGTAGATTCCAGTAACTAGGAGGGGACAGAGCATTCCCATTGCATCCTAAAATTGCTATTCAGAACTTGATTGACGTCATCTGTGATTGCTTCAGCAACCATATGATTGATGTCACATGCTAGGTCATTATCAATGACAAAAGGTATGTTCAGGAAGTGGGGAAACACTATCATAAATCTGAAATAACTGAAGATGATTTCAAACTGCTTCAGGAATGGCTGAAATGAGAGAAAGATGGTATCATGACTACATAGCATTAAAAAAAGGGTTACTGGGTTATGTTCATGCAGTATTTACTGAGACCTATGAATGACCCCTTTAGATCTGGGAGGCACCCAAAATAAGAATAACATTACAGAAATCTACCTGGTTTAGCTTTACCTTCCCTCCCCCATTCATGACACTTCCCCCCCACCTTTCCTCAGTAATTTCCCACCAGTAAAAACAAAATAAAATAAATTGGGTCTTAAATATTGGCAGACAGCATTCCTTCTCTGGCAGATAACAAATAACTTGATTTACCATGTGAGCCTAGAATGTTTGTCTCTCACTTTTGATGCCATAAAGATCTGGAAGTGAGCTAATATACACATGGCTGTTTTATATATATCTGGGATAGTTTATATACTTACATATACTAAGATGAATTCCTAGGTTGAATATTTGGAATTACTGCCAATATTTTCTTATAAATTGGGTTTCTTTCATGATACACGTCTCTGGTGCTAGGTATACTAGATTAGTGAATTTTAAAACATGCAGGGAACTGAGCTACAACTTATGGATATTGACAGGGTAACAAAAAACCAACCAACCAACCAGAAATTCTTCAACTGAGTAGTTACCTAGATTTTATACTGCACGAGTCAAAAAGAGGGCTGTGAAAATATTTACAGACCCCTCACATCCCGGACATAAACTGTTTCAACTTCTTCCCTCAAAACAATGCTATAGAGCATTGCACACCAGAACAACTAGACACAAGAACAGTTTTTTCCCAAACACTCTGCTAAACAAATAATTCCCTCAACACTGTCCAACTATTACAAAGTCTTCACTACTATTACTGTTAAATCTTGTCACCACTCCTTATCACCCATCCCCTCCCACTTGTGACTGTATGACTGTAACTTTGTCGCTTGTATACTTACAATTTATATTGACTGTTTCCTAGTATGATTGATTGCTTATTGTACCCTATGACTATCATTAAGTGTCGTACCTTATGATTCTCGACTCCTGATGAATGTATTTTTTCTTTTATGTATACTGAGAGTATTTACACCAAGACAAATTCCTTGTGTATCCAATCACACTTGGCCAATAAAAGTATTCTATTCTATCTATTCTATTCTATTTTTCTAGCCCTAGACTACGGCTTCATTTTCTTGCCTCTCAACATAGTAAACTTTTTGCTTGTGTAACTTCATGGGAATTTTTTAAAGTATCTTAAGTATTTTCCCTCTCTCTCATTTATTAGTCATCATCTATTATCTATCATCACCTACCTATCTACCTACCTACCTATTGTCTGTCTGTCTATCTTTGTGTGTAACATCCCTCAAACAATTTGAGACTCTTTCTTATTCAAAAGCACAGGCTGCCACATTTTGCTTGGTTCTGCCATGGCTGAACTTGTCTGTCTGCAATTGTTCTTCAAGAGCTATGCAGGTTGCCACAAGTACCATCCACCCTTCCCTCTTTTCATAGGAAGACATGCCAAAGGTGTGAACAATGTAATTTCTCTCTTGCATCAAAGTTTATGAGGACCATATTTTGTATTGCTGTCAGAGCTGTTCTCTTTACTTTTTAAAGTTTACTGAAGATCGGAATTTGAATGTATAATTCTTCTTTCTGTCAGCAAGCCAAGCTTCTGCTGACAAAGCTTCTCCTTTGTACAGAGGCACTATTCTGGAGTAAAGTTGCTGGAAACCTATTGGGAGAGATAGAAAGTTTGATGCCTTTTCTGTAAAATTTGAACTTTAAAAGAAGAAAGGGAGGTATAGAATATGAACTGCAATATCTAGAATCCACAGATATCTTAGATGTGTAGATAAGATTAGCCCAGGATACATTTTTTTAAAAAAAATAAAGCACAAGATGATATTTTCTTTAATAATTCTGCACTATCAAGGAAAAAGATGTACCGTATATGGGGACAGGGCGCAAACTAATCTGGGTGGGGTCAGATAGGGGGAATAATACAATATTGTGTTCCAGCCAAAGGATGCAGCTAAATGAATGGCTTTTAATGGTAGAAAAGGACCTGTGATTAGGAAAATATACAAGAAAGGCCAGTGGTGGGATTCAATTTGTTTTGCTACTGGTTCTGTGGACATGGCTTGGTAGGCATGGTGTGGCTTGGTGGGCATGGCTTGGTGGGTGTGGCTTGGTGGGCATGGCAGGGGAAGGATAATGCAAAATCTCCATTCCCACCTCACCCCACTAACCTGCTTTCCAGCTCCATTCTCCTGTGCAGGGCAACAAAAGACCCAGCTGATCGGCTGGGACTTGGGAGGCAGAGAATAGATGGGGGTGGGGCTAGTTAGAGGTGGTATTTGCCAGTTCTCCCAACTACTCAAAATTTCCGCTACCAGTTGTCCAGAACCTGTCAGAACCTGCTGAATACCACCGCTGAGAAAGATCTATTTGGTGATGAAAGTTTAGATTTTAAAACTTTCAAGGGCTTAATTGAAGGTTTAAAAAGCCTCCACATGTGAAGTTGCTTGTTTTCACAACAAACTGATTTATCTTATTTTCTGATTATTTGTAATTGCTAGAGACAAATGTAATCCCAACACTGTATACTTCAGCTCATCTTCAGAATTAGTGGAATACAGAAGATAGAGAATTGAGTTGAATACTTGGTTAAAATATTTGGTTGGTGATGTGGTTTCATCCCTTCTTTCATTGATTTTTTTTTGCTTTTGTTGTCTGAAATGTATAAATTGCTTAGTTGTGTATCATATATAACTAATTCGTGGTACTGTTAATAAAAAGTATGGGATATTTAAGTTGCGATTGTCCTGGTTTTATTTATAAAGAGTACTTTTAATTTGTTTTCTTATTTATTTATTTACTTTACTTTATTTATGAGATTTATATGCCACCCTATCTCCCTAAGGACTCAGGGCGGCTTACAATGCTAAAAACAACACACTAGAAATATTAAAAACTAATTAAACCCAAAATCTCATAAATTAATTAAATTTAAAACAACACTAAAAAAACCCTTCCCCCTTCCATCAGTCCGGGTAGGCTTGTTGGAACAGCCAAGTTTTTAGGCCACGGCGGAAGGATTAGAGGTCAGGGGTCACTCGGATCTCCAGGGGTAGCTGGTTCCAAAGGGTGGGTGCCCCCACAGAGAAGGCCCTACTCCTGGGAGCCACCAGATGGCACTGCCTGGCTGACGGCAGCCTGAGTAGGCCCTGCCGGTGGGAGCGCATGGGTCATCAGGAAGCTGTTATCGGCAGCAGGGTTTCCTGCAAATACCCCGGTCCAATGCCATGGAGGGCTTTATAGGTTGACACCAGCACCTTGAATTTAGCATTGTTGTTGCTAAATCAGATTCAATAGTAAGGTCTCAATATTTCTTACTTCAATTTAGGTATGGCAGCAATTCTGGTTTCATAAATTAACATTCCTTATAGTGAAGTATAAACTCATTTTGGTAAATCACAATTCACACAGCTCTGATATAACCTACTAATTGTATGTTGGCTTTAAATGGTACATTTTGTATAAAGATTGGACGGTGGGGAGGTATTACTTGGAATATGAATATTAAGACTATTTGTAATTTGTTTGAAATGGAGCACCATTATTATTAATTCAAAATGGGCAGTTTACATAGGAAATGCCATTTTCCCCAAGGAAGATAACAACACTTTATCATCAGAATTGTTTAACATTGTTTGATCTCCAGAGAAAAATAGAACAAGATCTCAGTTATAAATGTAAACATACGTTTCTTAATTTCATGTTATTTGCCCTAAAAATTCATAATTTTAGTGTGCAAAGAAGCATAGCATTTTATATCCATAGTTCTGTCTTGATTAATGTTGAAGCTGGCTATTAATAAATATAAACTATATGTTATTCCTTCAGCCCTGGATTCCAAGGGAAATATAAAGCTTTAGTTTAGATACATTATTTTTATGTATGATACGTACATTTTATTTGCATATAGAGTTACTAAGGTTTCAAGTGAATTTAATATCATGTATGTTGCAATTTATATTTTAAAGTTCTTCTTGATAATGCAGCCATATGAAGTGCAAAGGAGAATAAATATGATAGCATATACAATTATACATCTCACTGTGCTTGTTTGTTAGATATTTAGGATCTGATTTCTCTTTGTTTTGGTCCCATTATCAAATCTGTTCAATACATATGTGTTTCCTTTAAATATTTTGAATTTTTTTAATAGAATATGAGTATTTTGGGAAACATTTTCTGCAACCCACATTTTTGAACATTTACCTAACATAGATCATGTAAGGTTTGAACATGTGCAGTTTTGAGTTCATCTGGGAGAAGAATGAATTTTGAGAGACTGACTTTCAATCTGATTTTCAGTGCAAAAGTCTGCAATTAGGTAGTAAAATTGTGACTGAAATGAATTTCTTTTCATGCCTTGTACAGGCATGCCAATTGCAGATCAGCTTTGGCTTTTGTATGGGGGTGAGGGTGAGGGGCAGAAAGAATTGGTCTTTAAGAAAGACATGGATTAACTCAAAATCCAGGCTTAGTCTTTTGCAAAAATGAAAGTCATATTTTCCTGATCTTAGTTTAGGATGAAAAAGTAGAACTACTGTGTTGTGCTTTGAATCATTATGAGTCATCAGATTGCTTGGAAATAACAAGCATGTTAGAAATGTTCTTGTAGCTTCTGTTTAATTTGGTTAAGAGAAATAATGGGACCTGGTGAGAAGTGTGTTGATGGAAGTTTGGCAAACTTGTACAGTTTACACTGGAAAACAGTTGGGCAAAGAGCCTTTCTGGAAATGACAGTGTTGTGTCTGCCAGTTACACTGTTTGACCATTTTGAGCTGGCCCACAGGGATGAATATGTAATTGCGTTGCAGCAATTTTACACTTTTGTGTGTGCATGTGTTTTACTTAAACTAACAATGTCGTTTATATCACCTCAGGAAAAACTGTAGCTTTATGAATGTAATTTGTTATGTATGTAGGTTTAAATGTTATTGGTTTATTTGAACTGTTCTTGTAAAATGTCAAATGGGATTGGTTTAAATAGTGCAGGAAAAACCCTGCACTCCCATTGGCTGGCAACTACGGCTGCTGGCTATAAGAAGCAGCTGTAGCCCAGCCAAGTCGGGTCCATTCGAGCTGTAGTCACTTAATAAACTCTTCCCTGAAGCTCTTCACGTCTGACTCTTCATGCAAACTTAACACTGGCGACGAAGGTGGGGTTGCCCTGAAGAAGAGACAACGTGGAAGACAAGCAGAAGAGCGAGATGGCTGCGCTGAACACCCCCCCAGCCCCATTCGATCCGGCGGCGGAAGACTGGGAATTGTATGTGGATCGCTTCCAGATGTACTTGGATGGAAACGACCTCGCCGATATCCCCGAGAAGCGGAAGAGGGCGGTATTTCTCACGCATTGTGGTCCGGCAGTCTTCAAGATGGCGAAGGCATTGGCGGGAGCTGCAGACTTGAAGGTAATGGGATGGCCCGATTTGGAAAAGCTTTTAAGAGCCCATTACGCCCCACAAGTATCGTGCCTCATTAAGAGACATGAGTTTTACCATCAGGATCAAGGGGAAAGCGAAAATGTTAACGAATTCATGGCAAGTTTAAGGGACATTGGGGGTGCTTGTGACTTTACCAACTTAGAAGAGGCCATGCGTGATCGGTTTGTTCTAGGCCTCAAAGATAAGGTCTTACAAAGCAAACTGTTAATGAAACCTAAGATCACGTTTAAGGAGCCATAGAGGAAGCTGTTTCAGCGGAAGCCACCAAGTCCTCAGCAGCAGCCATGAAAAAGATTAACAAGGCCTCAAGCCATTCTGATGTGGAAAAATCCACAACAACCCATTGTGAGCAAATAGACTCTGATTCAGATTGCAGTGAGGTGGAAGAAGGAATTTTTAGACTCAGAATGGAGAAGAAAAGGAAAGACCCTGAAAAAAGAGGCAAGAATTTTATTGCAGAGGCTGTGGGGGGGCCACCCCTGCACTGAATGCAAGTTTTTAGACACCATCTGCCTACGTTGTGAGAAAAGGGGTCACCTAGCAAGAGTCTTCAAATCATCCAGAACTCCACCTAGTAGGAAGAAATTCCCTGAAAAGGATTTCAAGCCCAACAACTTCATTGAAAAGATGGGGCGCAACTCAGAAGCAAATGGGAAGAATGAAACTCATCAAACAATCACCATTCGTCATTCTTCACCCTTGAGAAGCAGAAAAGTACATGTGAAGGTATTCATTGAAGGAAGGCCTTGCCAAATGGAAGTGGACTCAGGCTCCTATTTATCTATGGTGTCATGGGACACTATTCACAGGCTACTTCCCAACATTCAGAAGAAACATTTCCAGAAGCAAGCACTGACTCTTAAAGACTACCAAGGGAACAAGATTCCAGTAGTTGGAGCAAGAGATTTCAACGTGAAGTTTAAAGGCCACACCAAACGTTTGCCCCTGACCATCGTGGACAAGGATCGCCCAAGCTTGCTGGGACTTGAGGGGTTCAATCCACTAGGCATCGAGGTGACTGGCATCAATCACGTGAGCAACTCTGAATGGGAGGAGGCCTTGAAGTCTGAGTTTCCAGAGGTCTTCAGTGAAGGATTGGGCAAGTATATGGGGACCCCTATCACTTTCAACCTAGATCCCAAGGTGCCCCCAATGCGTTCAAAGCCCAGGAGGGTTCCATTTGCTTTAAAGGAAAAAATTGATGCACAATTAGACAAGTTAATTGCTCAAGGGGCTTTAGAGCCCAATGACCACTCCAGATGGGAGACACCCATAGTCACACCAGTCAAGGCTGATGGGTCAGTAAGAATCTGTGGAGACTATAAGGGGACACTTAACCATGCGCTTCAGCAGAGCGCATATCCAGTTCCAGTTGTGCATCATCTGTTACATTCACTTGGCAGGGGTACAGTCTTTGCCAAATTGGACTTGGCCCAGGCATATCAACAACTAACAGTTGATGATGCCACTGCAGAGGCCCAAACCATTGTGACTCATAGAGGTGCCTTCAAATGTAAAAGGTTACAATTTGGAGTAAGCGTGGCACCAGGCATCTTTCAAAGCCTTATGGAAAGAATGCTCCAAGGACTGCCAGGTGTAGTGGCTTACTTTGATGATGTGTTAATCTCTGCTGAAAATGACACTCAGCTACAAGAAAGACTCAGAGAAGTCCTCACCAGATTCAGGAAAGCAGGGTTAAAAGTCAAGGAAGAAAAATGCACACTTAAGACTGACAGGTTTGAGTTCCTGGGCTACATGATTGACAAGCATGGCATCCACCCTACTGATGCCAAGGTTAAAGCAATCAAAGAAGCCCCTAAACCTAAATGCAAAACAGATTTGCAAGCTTTCCTTGGACTTATTAACTTTTATCACATGTTCCTACCTCAAAAGGCAACCATTGCTGAACCTTTGCACAGATTACTGGATAAGAAGTCTGTTTGGGTCTGGGGGAGGAAGGAACAATCAGCATTTAACACTATTAAGAGACTAATCACGTCTGATGCTGTACTGATACAGTTCTCTGAGAATTTGCCTGTTGTACTGACTTGTGATGCATCCCCTTTTGGAGTGTGGGGGGTTGAGCCACAGGCTTCCCAGTGGGAGAGAAGCCCCTATTGCATTTTACTTTGACCAAAGCAGAGAGGAATTACAGCCAATTGGATAAAGAGGCATTGGCAGTTGTTGCAGCTGTTAAGAAATTTCATGAATATCTGTATGGCAGAACATTTACCATTGTTACAGATCACAAACCTTTGTTAGGCATTGTGGCAGGAGGCAAGCCTACACCTACTATCCTGTCACCAAGAATGCTGAGGTGGACTGAATTTCTTGCAGCTTATTCATACAAACTAATTCACAGGCCTGGCAAGGACATTGGACATGCTGATGCACTGAGTCATTGCCCACTTCCTTGCCACAAGGAGGACTTTGAACCTGAAACACACACCTTTTTCCTAGAAACTGTTGCCAAGCTTCCAGTGCATGCTGCTGAAATTTCCAGAGAGACTGCCAAAGACTCTATATTGGCTCCTGTTATCGGCTGGATTAAGAAAGGTTGGCCTCTTCAAGATCTACCTCACCTGGCTCAACCTTTTAAGTCCAGGCAAACTGAATTATCTGTATTAAGAGGATGTATTTTGTGGGGTAACAGGGTGGTTATTCCTGCAAAACTGCAAAGAGAGGTTTTGGAAATGTTACATGAGGGTCATCCTGGTATTGTAAGGATGTAGGGATTGGCCAGGAGTTATGTATGGTGGCCAGGTATTGACAAAATGGTTGAAAACTTGTCCCAACTGTCAGGTGGTCAGGCCTGCCCCACCTCTCGCCCCCACACAGGAATGGGAATGTCCTAGGGGCCCATGGTCCAGGATTCACATTGATTTTGCTGGCCCTACCAGAGGGCACACCTTTCCTATTATAGTAGATGCATATTCCAAATGGCTAGAGGTAATCCCCATGGCATCCACCACAACTGATGCTGTCATCAAGCAGCTCAAAAAACTTTTTGTAACCCATGGGTTACCTGATGTTCTTGTCTCTGACAATGGCCCTCAATTTACATCCAACCTTTTGAATCCTATTTAGCACAACAGGGTATCAGACATGCCCTTACTGCCCCTGGGCACCCTTCGGCTAATGGCCGGACTGAACGCATGGTACGTTTTACCAAGGAGAAACTTCAGCAACTGGGTCCTGGGGACATCACTGAGAAAGTTGAAAAACTTCTTAGTGTTCAGCACATCACTCCTAACCCATCTAATAACTTATCCCCAGCAGAGTTGTTGATGGGTAGGAAACTTAGGTCTTCCCTTGACTGCCTTCATCCCAGTTACGCACCCAACGCACCACTAGATTCCACTTCCAAAGTTCGCACATTCAGTGTGGGTGATTCTGTTTATGCTAAGAACCTTATGGGTGAACCTTTGTGGATTCCTGCTGAGATAACTCAAATCACAGGCCCTCGTTCTTACAGGGTACAAACAGAGGATGGAGTCCTCTGGAGCAGGCACATTGATCAACTTAGATCCAGGTTCTCTCAGGAACATCGCACTTGTTCCTCTCTAGTTCCCTCACCTGATGTCAATTCTAGGGGGGAAGGGGAGGAACAGGAGGATAATCAGCAAGCAAGAATCCACCCCATGTGTAATGAGCCATTACGACAGGAACCATTACAAAACCTGTCACAATGCCAAAATCCATCCTTAGAAGTGGAAGATTGTACATCACTACCTGACTTGGGTGCTGACATTGGGCTGGAGATGGGTTGGGAGGAGAGACCAGATTCTAACAATCAAACAGGGTCTTCTTTCACAGGAAGTCCCAGTGGGGAAATGTCAGCAGACACATTTTCTCTCTCACTGGGTGAGAATGTTAAAACTTCTGAACCACGAAGGTCTCAACGACATGTAAGAGCCCCACCTATTTAAAAGAATACATTAGATAGGTTGGGGTTTGGTATGGACTGAACCTAGTGGGGAGGGGTGTTATGTATGTAGGTTTGAATGTCATTGGTTTAGTTTGAATTGTTCTTGTAAAATGTCAAATAGGATTGGTTTAAAAAGTGCGGGAAAACCCTGCACTCTGATTGGCTGGCAACTGCGGCTGCTGGCTATAAGTAGCAGCCGTAGCCCAGCCAAGTTGCAACATAGATGCAACCTAGCATTATTTACACATTGCATAGCACAGGCTTTATTGTAGTTTTGAGATATGGTCACTCTCTGAGCTATATAAGATGTTTGTTGATTCTTAAGCCGTGATGGCACAGTGGTTAGAATACAGTACTGCAGGCTATTTCTGCTGACTGCCAGTTCAACAGTTCAAGTCCCTCCAGCTCAAAGTTGACTCGTCCTTCCATCCTTCCAAGGTCAATAAACTGAGGACCCAGATTGTTGGGGAAAATATGCTGACCCTGGAAAACCACTTAGAAAGGCCTGTAAACACTGTGAAGATATATATAAGTCTAAGTGCTATTGCTCTTGAATAAAAAAATACTCCCATGTAATCTTTTCCTAATTATTATTTTCTAACCTAGGAAGAAAATAGCCCTACAGATTACAATTATTATATTCAGAATTATTTTTATATAATATAATTGTATTATATTTTATAGAAATATAATACTACCCAATAATATCCTTGTCTGGTGGGTTTGTTTTTTGCTCTTTTGTAGCAACTGAATTTCAAAGAATGTAAATATTTTTTGTACAAAGTAGGAAACAAACCACTCTTAATATATTGTTTGCTTCTTTTTACTGATATCAATATTGCAGTTGCATTACTCAGTGAATCTGTTTTAATGATAATGGATTAACTACTACAGAGAATAAAGGTCTATGTTTCATAAAACCAGAAAACTTAAATATTTGCAATTCAAGAATATTTAAATGTGCCCACAAATGCAACTCTCTTTCTTTGAAACAATGATGTTCTCTACATTCATAAATACCAGGTAATTGTATTCAATTTATGATGATTACAGATTGAAGGGAGTTCATTCCAAACTTTTTCCCTGGGTCAGAAAATTAATTGAGAAAATTAATTGGTTTGAAAAGTGCGGGAAAACACTGCACTCTGATTGGCTGGCAACTGCGGCTGCTGGCTATAAGTAGCAGCCGTAGCCCAGCCAAGACAGGTCCATTTGAGCTGTAGTCACTAATAAACTCTTCACTGAAGCCCTCAATTTACATCTAACCTTTTTGAATCCTATTTAGCACAACAGGGTATCAGACATGCCCTTACTGCCCCTGGGCACCCTTCGGCTAACGGCCGGGCTGAACGCATGGTACGTTTTACCAAAGAGAAGCTCCAGCAACTGGGTCCTGGGACATCACTGAGAAGCTTGAAAAACTTCTTAGTGTTCAGCACATCACTCCTAGCCCATCTACTAACTTATCCCCAGCAGAGTTGTAGATTTACTAAGAAGTTAATCAAAACACAGATACTATAGGTGGCAAGAGAGAAAACATTAAAGTACAAAGGCAAAGAAATTGTGGTGCTGAAACAAGTACCAAGAAGAGTAAGAGAGATGAGAAGAGAATATATATTTTTGACTAAAGAGTTACTTAAAAGAGGAATAAACTATAGATGGTTCATGCCAGAAGTCCTCTTGTTCACTTGGCAGGAACAAAGACACAGAATTGACACAGTTGGAAAAGTGGAGTTATTCTACTTAGAATATTTTAGAGGAAAGGAGGAAGAAGAAAGAAAAGAAGAGTCACTAATTGAATTTCAAGTGGAGTGTATAGCAGTAATTGAAAAAGAAAAAGAAAAAGGTGCAATAGGTAGTGTACCCAGAGAGCAACGAAAATTAAGATCCACTAGAGCAATAAAACCCTCTTATAAAGCTTAACATGTATGAAAGGAAATTGATCACGATTAACATAAATGGACTTAATTTGGCTGCTAAAAGAAGAAAAGTATTTCATAAATTAGAGAAATTAAAATTTGATATGATCTGTTTACAAGAAGTACATATTGTGCGGGAGACCCTGCTGCCAATAACAGTCTCCCGACATCCCAAGCGCTCCCACCAACAGGGCCTTCTCTGGGTGCCGTCGACCAGGCAATGTTGGCTGGCAGTCCCCAGGAGTAGGGCTTTTTCAGTGGGAGCACCCACCCTATGGAACCAGCTCCCCCTAGAGCTCCGAGTGGCCCCTGACCTCTGGTCCTTCCACTGTGGCCTAAAGACATGGCTGTTCCAACTAGCCTACCCAGACTGATGGGGGGGGAGGGTTTTAGTATAGTTTTAATTGGAATGTTTATGAGACCTTGGGTTTAATTGTTTTTTAATATTTGTATATTTGTATTACCGTTTTTACTTTGTAAGCTGCCCTGAGACCTTAGGGAGATAGGGCGGCATATAAGTCTCATAAATAAAATAAATAAATAAATAAATAAATAAATAAATAAATAAATAAACCATGAATATATATTGAAACAAAAAGATTAGGGAAATTATTCACGTCGCTGACACAATCGAAAAAAGAGGCGTGGTCTTATATATTAGAGTTCCAATTGTGGCAGAATTAATTTATACAGATGACGATGGAAGAATTTTGACGGTGGAAATAATGGACAATAATGTCAAAACACTTTTAATTGCAATTTACGCTCCAAATGATAATCAAGAAGAATTCTATAGGAAATTACATATGAAAATAATTGAAGTGGACTATGTTAATATTTTTATGATGGGAGATCTTAATGGAGTAATTAAAGAAAGAAACAACAAAGAAAGCTAGAAAGATATTACCAAAATCTTTCTTTTGAATAATAGAAGAATTAAACTTAAAAGATGCATAGAGAGAGAGAAATGTGGAAAGTAAGCAATATACTTTTTACTCAAACAGACATGCATCATGGTCTAGAATTGACATGATATGGATGTCAGCAGAACTACTTACTAACATACAAGAAATTGAAATAGAAACAAGCACTTGGGCAGACCACAATCCAATGACAGTTATTTGAAAGGATATAAGAGGAGATCTAGATGGACTTTAAATAATACGATACTAAAGGAAAAAGACTTCAAACAGAAAATAGAGAAAGAATTGGTTTTCTTTTTAAAGAAAATAGAAAAGAGGATACTTCTTTACAGAATCTCTGGGACACAATGAAGGCCTACACAAGAGGTTTGATAATTGACTATACAAGGAAAAGAAATATAAAACAGAAAAAGACTTTTAAAACTTTGGAGGATGACTATAAAAGACTGGAAAAAGTTACAGAAGTTCCTGCAAAAAAAGACATTAAGAATAAAATGGATATAATTAAAGATAAAATGGGAATAATGGAAAAAGAGGAACTAGCACAAAAAATTAAAAATGCTAAACAGAACTACTTTGAAGATGCAAACAAACCAGGCAGATGGCTAGCCTATGAACTGAGAATGGAAAGAGAATCAAGAAGGATTAATCAATTAATAAATGAAGAAGGACATGTAATAAATGAAGAAGGAAATGAGGAGAAGAAGAAAATTATACAAGATTACTATGGAAAACTGTATTTTCAAGAGAATACTCAAGAAGAAAAAGTTAAGCAATATTTACAGAAAGTGAATTTACCTCAGATACCTAAAGATTTTGAAATAATGCTAGAAGGGAACATAACGATGATGGAACTAACAGAAGCCTTAAAAAAACAGAATGTTGGAAAAGCACCAGGTCCAGATGGATTGCCAGCAGAATTTTACAAGGCTTTCTAGGAAATACTGAATCACCATTTGTTAGAAGTTATGAATGAAGGTATATTAAAGAAAAGAATACCCAAAACATGGTCAGAAGCATATATTACACTTATACTGAAGGAGGATACAGACCTGCAACAAGTTAAAAATTATAGACCTATATCCCTATTAAATTCAGATTATAAAATCTTTGCCTCAGTTTTGGCAGAAAGACTGAAAAGATACTTAAATAACTTTATACATGTTGACCAAAATGAATTTCTGCCAAAGAGACAAATTAAAGATAATGTGAGAATAATTCTGGACACTTTGGAATATTATGAGGCACATCTGGAAAAGCAAATGGCTTTGATGTTTCTAGATGCACAAAAAGCCTTTGACAACGTGAACTGGCGATTTATGTTATTGCAATTGGAACAAATGGGCTTTGGTAAAAAATTTACTCAAGCCATTGAAATGATGTATTATGAACAAACTGCAAAGATTATGGTAAATGGAGAATTAACAGAATCCATAGATATAAGAAAAGGGACAGGACAAGGTTGTCCACTGTCACCTCTGCTGTTTGTGTTAACATTGGAAGTGTTGAATAGGAATATTAGAGAAGATAAAGAAATAAAAGGAATGAAAATTAAAAAGGAAGAGTATAAATTGCAAGCTTTTGCAGATGATCTGGCATTTATATTAGAGGATCCATTGGAAACAGCACCTAAATTAATAGAAAAGATAGAAGAATATGGAAAAGTAGCAGGCTTGAAAATAAATAAAGATAAAACAAAGATATTAACAAAAAATATGCAAGCAAGATGAAAGAAAGAGTTGGAAGAAGTTTTAGAAATACAGGTCATAAATAAGGTTAAGTATTTAGGGATACACATTACACCAAGATGCAGCACACTGAAGGAGGATAATTAAACTCAAACAGCAGATTGTGACAGATTTGGCAAAATGGGGAAATTTACAAATATCATTGATTGGGAGAATATCTACAATTAAAATGAATGTATTGCCTAGAATTCTGTATTTATTCCATACAATTCCAGTCCGACTAGGGAAAGAGTTTTTTGAAGACTTAAACAGAATTGTGTTGAAATATAGTTGGCAGGGAAAGAAAGCAAGAATAAAACTTAAGCTGTTACAAGATGCAAGAATAAGAGGAGGGTTTGCCTTGCCCAATTGGGAGCTATATTACCAGGCGACAAGTTTGATGTGGGTAAAGGAATGGATAACATTAAGAAATATTAGACTATTGACTTTAGAAGGACATGACTTGCTGCTAGGATGGCATGCTTTCCTTTGGTATAAGGGAACTAAAACAGGGGTATTTTAGAAGACATTATATTCAAGAGGCACTGTTTTTGAACTGGGAAAAGAAAAAAAGACAATATTATTTTAAAATTCCATTATGGATATCTACTATTGAAGCTTTTTCATATCCAGTAATGTATAAAACGGAACAAACAGTTAGATATGGTGAGATATTGAATGAAAAGGGTGAACTTAAATCTATGCAAGCATTGGAAGAACAAGGTGTAAAAAGGAATTGGTTTTCATATTTGCAAGTGCAATCTAGATTTCATAAAGATTTTAAAACAGAAGGTATTTATGATAAATTGACTGATTTAGATAAAATTTTGATGGGTATTGATGAAAAGGTAATTTAAAAACTTTATGGACATTTATTAGAATTTAAATTGGAAGAAGAACAAGTTAAAGAAACGATGATTGCTTGGGCAAAAATTTTTGGATATGGGATTGATTTAGAGAAGTGGCAAAAATGCCACTTAGTAATAAGCAGGCATATACAATGGAATGAATATTGCTGAATTGGGTTGTGCAAAATTGTAATGAGTCTTCAGAGAAGGGCGGCATATAAATGTAATTAAAGAAAAAAAATTGTGGTCTCAAAATTATAAAATGACAATGTCAACTGCATATAAAGAAAATTTGTATAAGATGTTTTACAGGTGGCATCTACCCCGACGAGAATTGCGAGAATGTTTAAGAACAAATCGGATAAATGTTGGAAATGTCATCAGATACCTGGTTCATATTACCATATGTGGTGGACGTTCGGATGCAAAAAAATATTAGACTAAAATCCACACATGGTTGGAAAAAATGATAAAACAACATATAGACTTTAAACCAGAGATCTTTTTATTGGGAATTATACTGGAAATATACAATTAAGAGTTGAAATATTTGATTGTAAATGTTTTAACAGCAGCTGATTGTAATACCTATGCAGGAGGAAGTTATTAAGAAAATTATGGACTGTGCTGAAATGAGTAAATTGACATTTGAAATTAGAGAACAAGAAGATAAACAATTTTATATGATATGGGATTTGTTTTATCAATGGTTGGACAAAAAGACATTGTAATGTAATAGATTAGATAATTCTGTAATAGAAGTTTAACAGATTGATATAAAATATAATATAGACACATATAACCATTGGATGAAAGTATAATATAAATTTTAACATAAAATTTGGAATATCTCATATAAAATGATGGAATAAATAGTCTAGTCATAGATGATTAATAACTGATAAATATATAAGCATATGTTTGCTTGACAATGTGAAAGTTTATATAAATTGTGAGTGATGACGACAAAAAGGATAGCACAAAAGATTTGTAACCAACTGACACACTGTATATATATAAAATGGAAGATGGTTTTATGTTTTTATGTTTTTATGTTTTGTTTGTATGTTTGTCTTAAAAATAAAAACTTTTTCAAAAAAAAAGAACCTAACAGAGAATTAGTTATACATAGACTCTGCCCTGGGGCAAGTAAATTGTCCAGAGAATCTTCACGCAGCTGTGAATTGAGGTAATAGAAGCAACAGGTCAGTCAAAGTGATGGTGTCATTTCCTTCTTTTGTCAATATGAATCTTGCAGCCAGTGCAAATTCTTGTTGTTCAGAAAAGTTTTAAAATTGTTGCTAAGTAATTGGTAATACACATAATTTGGAATTCCTTAAAAAAAGCAGAAAAAGTAATTTCTGTTACAGAAGGTTCTAAATTTATCCTTCCCCTTAGAGAGGAAGATATTGTGAGCATAGATGAAAAATGAAATAAATATTATTAGCATTGTAGTAGTATTGGACAACAGAATTTGTTTGTTCATTGCCCTCAAATTTCTGCTTAAGTTTTATTTATTTGTGGGATTAATATCCTGTCTTTCTCTTCAATTAAACTCTCAAGGCAGGTACTAATGCTATGGCTAAACAATGAAATTTAAATATTTAAGATACTTTGATATTCTTTCCATAAAGTATTTCAAAACAGTTTCAATCCAATTGAATAAAACTATGTTAAAATACTTAGTATGGCTTAGAGGTTTTGTACCAATAATGCAATTTCAGCCCTGGTTTCCTAGCAGTTGCTTCAGCATATATGAAGGATATCTGCTTCATAGTTGCTGGTATGAATATCTGCTGGGAGATCCAGGAGGATTAACTGATTATATGTCGCCAGGTTGATAGCAATATGGTAGATATGTTTTCTCCAAAACAATCTGTCCTTAGCCTGGTCTTCCAATAGAATCAATTCTAATATGAATCTCTATCAATAGAGATTCTTAGTCATGGTCATGGTTGTCCCAAAGATGCTTCAGCTATGATGACAAGCGAAACATCTTCAAAGAAAAAACAGAAAGTCCAGTTGCCTCTTAAAAAGCACCTTTGGGTCTATCAAAACTTTCTTTGTCTCTTTCCAAACACAAGATCCTCAGTCTGAACCCAAACTTAAAGAAATCAAACCAACACTGAACCCCTAAATGAAATGGATCAAGGTAATCTGTGTCTTCTAATAATGTCTGCAGCTATCTGGATACTTCCCTGTCTTACAGTTTGCATATTTTCCCCTGAAAAGATATTTCTAACTGGATGGTGGCACTTGTCGTAAACTTTGAATTGAGAGAAACCTTTCTTTCAGAGATACTCTTTCCTGCTGGAGTACCAATCCATGAAACAAATATATCTTTACTAATATCTGAATCTATCCCATCAGCTCTTCTTAACTAACTTAAATAAGCTGAGGTGAGGAAAGAACAATGATATTTGCAGCCAGATAGTAAACACTTTGTCTTTAGGTCTCAAAAATTAAAAGTAATTCCACATAACTGGACGAGATATACATTGGACACCTTTTCGAAATAGTATATCAAATATCATTTGCAAATCAGCATCAAGAGAAGGAACTTTATCTTCACATTTGCAAAATAGTCAAATAACACTTCTGGGAATGTCAGTATAGGATACATTACTGTTGTGGTTAGCTGGTAGCAGGTGCAGATGGCTGAGGAGAGCGAGGACTCGGATGAGGGGCCAGGACCATTAGGGAGTGGACTGCTGCCTTCAGAGATTGTGGGGGCTGGCACCAGCGATGAGGAAGTTCCCGAGGAGCCTATGCCAAATGCACGTGCGCACAGGGCTGCTCGTAGGAAAGAACAGCTGCAGCAGCACGGTTGACTCGGGAGTAAGGCTGCAAGGTAATGGCCCCTCCTTCAAGAAGATAAAAGCCAGCTGTGAATCAGACGTTCTTTGTAGGAAGCAAAAACGTTTTGAAACTCCAGCCTCGTGGACACTGCAGTATCTTAAGTTGATATTTGAAGACTCCTGTGTTGTAAAATATTTCTTATCTATTATTCTTGGCAGCCTCGCACAGTTTTGGTGAGGCTTGTGCTTATCAAAGTTAATTAGTTCGCAGCAGCCTTTTAACTGGGGATTCATAAGAATCATTAAAAGGTTTCTGTTCCCTTTGGTTTGTGTTTGTTTTATTGGAAAAGGGTTTGGGTCAGAACTATTACTGCAAGAAACTCCAAACAGTTCTGCTGGGTGGTTCATACCACAGCATTCTAAGCCTGCTAAAACAGCTCAGCATAGAAGTTAAGATCCCCCAATATCATCAATATCCTAAGATTCTTCAACTTCACATTAAAAACTACCTATGTCAGCGCAGTCACCACATATCAGTCACAGGCACTGTGAATGTGAGCTTTTCCAGATTTCTCAAGCTGTCGAGAAAGAAGAATCTAAAAGAATCTTTTTAAAAAGAATAATCAACACTATGGGTGGCAAACTCAAGGGCCAGGGGCCAGATCCAGCCTGTGGGGTGCTTAGATCCAGCCTGGAAAGAGCAAAGGATTGGCCCGTGGTGCCTCTGCCAGAAAAAATTGGCTCCCAATTTCAATTTTCAGCTGGGATGACCTCCAGCAACCCTCTGCCAGTGAAAACAGAGCAAGGGAGAGCCATCTGTTTTCACTGGCAGAGGTTTGCAGGAGGCTGTCACAGCCAAAAACAGAGCTCAGGAGCCCGTTTTTGCTGGCAGAGTGCTTGGGCCACCACAGGCACCCCCAACACATAATATATGTAGATTTCAGCAAGGCATTCAACAAAGTAGACCACAACCTACTTCTTAGTAAGCTAGAAAAAAGTAGAATAGATAGCACCACCACTAGATGGACTGGCAACTGGCTGACAAACTGTACTCAATGAGTCTAAGTCTACATGGATGGAAGTAAGCAGCGGCGTGCCACAAGGTTCTGTCTTAGGCCCAGTACTCTTCAATATCTTCATTAATGACTTCGATGAGGGAATAGAAGAGGAACTTACCAAATTTGCAGATGGTACTAAGCTGGCAGGGATAGCTAACACCCAAGGAGACAGGCTCAAGATCCAGATGGATCTTGACAGACTAGAACACTGGGCCGTATGTAACAAAATGGAATTCAATGTAGAGAAAAGTAAAGTCCTACACTTAGGCAAGAAAAATCAAAAGTACACATATAGACTGGGTGAAACTAGGCTCAATAGCAGTAACTGTGAAAGGGATCTTGGAGTCTTAGTGAACAACCAGCTAAATATGAGCCAGCAGTGTGCAGCAGCAGCCAAAAAAGCTAAGTTGCTTTAACAGAGGGATACAATCAAGATCAAGTGAGGTACTAATAACACTCTATAAAGACCACACCTAGAGTACTGCATCCAGTTTTGGTCACCACATTATAAAAAAGATGTTGAGACTCTAGAAAAAGGTACAGAGAAGAGCAACCAAGATGATTAGGGGACTGGAGACTAAGGCATATGAAGAACAATTACAGTAACTGGGCTTGGCTAGTCTAGTGAAGAGAAGGACCAGGGGAGACATTTATTTATTTATTTATTTGGATTTGTATGCCGCCCCATCTCCGGGGGGACTCGGAGCGGCTCACACGAAGAATTGAAAAACAGAAACATAAATACAAGGGGTTAAACATATAAAAGCCATCCAAATAAATCCCTAAAATACAATAAAACCTAATTAATTAAAAAAAACCCTACCCGCCTCAATCCAGGCTGGCCTCTACAAACAGCCAAGTTGTAAGATGATAGCAGTCTTCCAATATTTGAGGGGCTGCCACAGAGAGGAAGGGGTCAAGCTATTTTCTAAAGCACCTGTAGGCCAGACAAGGAATAATAGATGGAAACTGAACAAGGAAAGATTTAACCTGGAAATAAGGAGAAACTTTCTGACAGTGAGAACAATCAACCAATGGAACTGCTTGCCCTTGGAAGTTGTGGCGCCATCACTTGAAACCTTCAAGAAGAGATTGGACTGCCATTCATCAGAAATGGCGTAGGGTCTCCTGCTTCAGTGGGGGGTTGGACTAGATGACCTATAAGATCCCTTCCAACTCTGGTTATCTGTTATTATCTGTTAACATGAGTAACATCGAGGTGGCCATGCCCAACCTGGCCATGCCCACCCCAGCCCCGGAGGTAAAACGTAACTCTGATGCGGTCCTCAATGAAGTGGAGTTTGCCACCCCTGATCTACACCAATGATACTTTGCCCTGTATTATTTTTATTGTTTGTGTCCAAGAGTTATGGAGGAGAGCATGACAATAACAGTAACAAATAGCAATAGCAACAGAACTTAGACATTTCTTCACAGTGCTTTACAGTCATCTCTAAGTGGTTTATAAAGCCAGCATATTGCCCCTAACAATCTGGGTCCTCATTTTACCCACCTGGCAAGGATGGAAGGCTGAGTCAACCTTGAGCTGGTGAGCCAGTGAGAACTGAACTACCAAACTGGAGCCAGTAGTCAGTAGAAGTAGCTTGCAGTACTGCATTCTAACCACTGTGCCACCATGGCTCAACAAAGCAGCAAGAGTAAATGTTGTCGATTTCTTTGGGTGGGAATTGGGAAAGGCAATTGTTCAAAGTAAGTATATTAAATATATTGAGGCTTAAGCCTCAATATATTTAATATACTTACGCCTATTAGAAAGCTTCATTTGTAAAATAAAATATATCAATTTCACCAGTAAGAGCTTGGAAACTTTCAAAGATACACACATTTTTTAAGGCAGTATAACTTGCCCATCTTTGAACTGGATCAGCTTTCCTTCATCTGAAATGTTCAGTCAACACTCAGAATTTGTAAAGACCAAGGCATTTATTTTATCAATAAGTAATAACTATGTTGATAATGTGTTGTAATACCAAAATCAAAACACATCTTTAAAACCATGTTGAATCTAAATTTCATAAGTTTCTCCTTCCTTCCTTCCTTCCTTCCTTCCTTCCTTCCTTCCTTCCTTCCTTCCTTCCTTCCTTCTTCCTTCTTCCTTCTTCCTCCCTCCCTCTCTCCCTCCCTCCCTCTCTTCAAAAAAGAAAGAAAAGATTTAATACCTCAGCATTTTTAGGAATTTTTTTGCTGTTCAAAATTTTCTCAGGAAATGTGTTTAAATTTGCCTATATATATGCAGGTCTTACAAATACCCAGAAGCTTTGGTTACACTTCAGATTATTTCTACTTACATTGGGTTGGTTAATGTCAGTAGGAACTGAGACCTGCAGCTTCTTTTGACAAAGAAATATCTGGGATTGTTTCTTTTTCTTACCTATAAAAAGTAAAAGTTGAAATTCTGCTACAGCCGATGAGGCCAACTCAGAATTTACTGCTAACACATTCACATTCAACTGCTCACTAGTTCAATCTGTCGCCTGCAGAACACAATATAATAGGATGAAAATTGCCTCTTAGCTGTTGGCTACCTGAAAATTGCCTTCTTAGCTGATGCTTCTTGGAAGCGTCACCTGCTTCCTGTTCTTCAGAAACTAATTGAAATTCTTTGAGGAAATAAACCCTACTTGCGTAAGCAGTAGAATCCCTAATACAGCATGTTCCTCACTCTCCCATACAAGAGTTATTGACTCTGTCCAATCTGGAAATAGATTGTAATCATTCTTTGGAAATGGTGTTATACTGAAGAAATCATAGTTCCTGAAGACTTATAATTATTATTGGCAACACAAATGCATTATAGTACAGTAGATAAAGAGGTGTTTGGTTTCTTCTTCATGGATCAACAAGATTTACTAGAAATTCTGTTTATATTTTTAAAAAGATTTTACAATGCACAATATTCAATGCTATAGGGGCTATGAACTTGCAGCACCTTCAAAGCAATACTTGGGAAGGGACCCCAAAACTCATTCAAAATGTTCTTCTTAACTTAAAGTACATTAGATTTATGGTTCACCCCCTCTTGTCCCTTTTTATTTTTTGTCCTGGCTCCACCTAAGCAGCCCTACTTGCTTATTTATTTTTGGGCATCTTTTTGGCATTTAGTTTTTGGCATCTTTTTAGCTTTTTGTGAGGTTCTGAAGTGTAATAACCAGAACATGTGATAGCATTGTTGACTACGCGAAATCAATGTGATATTATTCAATATGATATTATTCCACCCCTAAGCCTTCACAGAATACTCACCTTGTTCCGGATTAGTACTATAGGAGATATTTGGGGTAGAATTATTGGGCAAAGGCGTAATCATGAGTTAATTAAGATTTCAAAGTATACAACTTCTACACCAGCTGACACAAAACAGTGGTAAAGCATTGCCAAATCCAAGCAGAATTCACAACGTTCAGATTGACAAACGAGGCTTGATTTATATAATAAGTACCAACCGAATAAGTACCAACCAAAATTAGAGAGTACTCAGGCAGAAGCTCAAATATAGGAGGCTCCTATTGTCTATGTATATACAGTTATAGCTAGCTGTATAACAATAAGATCTGCAATAATAATAAAAGCTGTAAAAATCAAAAGGAGCAAAGAAACAGAAACTGCTCTTATGGGGTTCCAGGGGAACAACCTGGCAGTTCTTCAGCTCTCTGCCTTCTTAGTGTGTAGAGAGTAAAAGCACTCCTCAAAGCTTGATAGCCCCAAATCAGTTAACTGGGGTCAGAATTCACTGATACAGAGGACTTGGTAGGGCTAAGACTAAGAGTGAGTTTTTAAGATCCAATCGTGTCATTAAATGCAATGAGAGATAGTAGCAATTTGATTCTGATTGCTTTCTAACATCTTCTAAGGTCAATGTTTCCATATATACATCTAATACATTAGATTAATACTTTATTGAGTCACATTAAACTGTGTGTGTGTGTGTGTGTGTGTGTATGGATAGGTAGGTAGATAGATAGATAGATAGATAGATAGATAGATAGATAGATAGATAGATAGATAGTCTGGTGTTTCTACAGAACATTCGCCTAACTTCTTAGAAGAGTCTGCAACAAAAGAGTTCCCTATCAAGACTGGGCTTTTTTTTCCAGGCAAAGTACCATATTAGATCTTTAAATGGCACACTGGAGACCAGACTGCCAAAAGTAGTGAAGACAGAACAAAAATATTTATGGTTAACCTAGTTGAAACTTAATTAGTAAAATGAATGCATACCATACTCCTCAATTTGTTGAATGATTTCCTTGACTGGTATATAAAAAGGCGAAAAAAATATCTGAAAGAGCTCTAGGGGCTTTCTCAGAAGCTTTAGAGAAAGACACATATTTGGGAACTGGGCATCAGAAATTGGGCATCTCCCTTAGTTTAAATTTGTTTCCCACTTTGGCATATAGATCAAAACTTTCTAAGCTCAGAGGATTCTGTTGCACCACAGAGATATTACATGTAATTGCATGAGTGTTCTTAATGTGTGTGTTGGTGATGTAAAGAACAGCCTCAGGATCATGGAAGAAGGGGTTGCTCCAAATCTTTTTTTTTTTTTGCTATCTTCAGAAAATATCCAAACCCAAAGCTGATATTTATCTTTCCAGGAAAAGTTCTGCCAGTACATTTTGATGTACTTTAGCAGGAATGCTATTCAGTCAATCCCAGCTTTGAATCTGCATTTCTCTGATATAACATCGGAAGCAATCCTGAGCATGTGTTTGTTTTCACAAGTGCAAAACAGCCATATGCCTTAATCATCTGGATTTCCTGCCCTCCCCCTTCAGTCTTTTTGTCCCCTCCACCCACTTATATCATGCAACCCATTTTAACATGCCAGATTTTCAGATTGGGATACAAAGTTGCTTTCAGAGTAGTGTCTCTTTATTTAGTGTTTGATCCTTGATTTTACATGCATTTTTCCATCTGGCAATTGTCACTTAGGCAGATGGCTACCAGCTGGAAGGGCAACATGTGTGTCCCCATTGAATCTAATGGGGAAGCTGTTCAGGAAATGTGATTTAAAGAAATACTTCACATGTGCCTCTGCATGGTGTGAATGTGAAGGCAGGCTTTTCACACATGAAAGACCTGATGCCAGAATTCATCTCTCAAATATGCATGCAGGCTCAAATATTATTATTTGCCACCACAAAGAAGCCACAAAATATTTATTTGAACTAATGGTGTCCTTTTAGCTGGAGTTCTTAAGAAAATCCTATGTTTATGTAAAAATAACAAAAGCTAAGAGTGGTGCATAGAGCCATGGAAAGATACATGCTCGACATTACAGGACAAGATATAAAGAGTTGCATATGGATTAGAGAACAAACAAAAGGATATGATCAAGAGAGTAAAAGAATTGCAATGGAAAAGGGCTGGTCACATAGCAAAAAGAACTGATGGCAGGTGGACCAAGGCAGTCATGGAATGGATTCTTGTTAAAAAGCATCCAAAAAAAAGACCTTAAAAAGATGGATTGACAACATCAATAAGTATTGCAGGTCCAATTGGCAAAAGAAAGCTTCGGACCATATAGATTAGAAACATGCAGAAGAGGCCTTCAATCCTGCAGTGGATAGAAAATGGCTAAAATGACAATGTAAATATAATGTGGTACGTAGAATTTATTTCAGATTCCCAGGGTAGCTGTTTAAAATAGGCAGATGGCTGTGGTTTGCATCTATTTCTTTGGATTTTTTAATGCTTCCAATCCCAAAAAAGTCTCCCTCAAGCCAACCTTCAGATGTTTCTCCTGGAGGATTCCTATGAGTTCCTTTGATCCTGCTTACTTTTTCAAGACCTAACAATTATAATACACACACGTTATTTTTGAATTAGGCTGATAAATTAAAAAAAATGGTTTCCCATCTAAAATGGATTATCCTGCAATCCATTTCGAGTTCCAAACCTCTGATACATTTGGAAATTAAGCAACTTCCTTATGTTATACATCCTACTATTCCCATTTCCTTGCTGTATTTTGTAAGGTCTTATTCATTCTGACATCAGCATTGTCTAGTGGCAGTGATTTCAGAGAGAATGCTGAGCAACTGAAAATTTATTGACATGAATATTTAGCTTTTAATTAGAGATAAAAGCAAATCTCTCATATGCCAAGCAAAGCAATGCAACTATTATTTTGAATCTGGAATAATAGGCTTTAGGCCAAGAGCCTTCAAACTTGGCAAGTTTAAGACTTGTGACTTGTGACTTAAGACATCAACTCCCAGAATTTACAACACACAGTCGCTCAGATAGTCCACTGGAACTTGTGTCACAACTACCATCTCCCTGTGGCAAAGAACTGGTGGGATCATAAGCCTGAAAAAGTGGTTGAAAATGAGCATGCAAAACTACACAATACCCCAGATATCAGGATTGTGGAGAAGAAAAAAGTGTGGATCATCGACATTGCCATACCTGGTGGCAGCAGAACCAACGAGAAACAACTTGAAAAAATCACCAGATATCAGGACTTGAGAATCGAACTGCAGAGACTCTGATATAAACCAGTGCAGGTGGTTCCAGTGATACGCGGCACACTGGGTGCTATGCCTAAAGACCTAGGCAAGCACTTAAAAAGAATTGGTGCTGACAAAATCACCATTGGTCAACTGCAGAAGGCCACCTTACTGGGATCTGCTCGCATAATCCACCGATACATCATGCAGTCCTAAATGCTTGGGAAGTGTTCGACTAGTGGTTTGTGATATGAAACCCAGCATAGTTATCTCATTTGTTGTGTACACTGTCGTTTTTTGTGTATAATAATAATAAGAACAATAACAATAACAATAATACAGATAATGCTCAAATTACAACAGTTCACTTAGTGATTGTTCAAAGTTACAACGGCACTGAAAAAAGTGACTTATGACCATTTTTCACACTTATGAAAGTGTGAATCCACATCCCCATGGTCATGTGATTTACATTCAGATGCTTGGCAACTGGTTCATATTTATGATGGTTGCAGTGTCCCAGGGTCATGTGATCCCCTTTTGCGAACTTCTGACAAGCAAAGTCAAGCCAGATTCACTTAACAACCATGTTACTAATTTAACAACTGCGGGGATTCACTTAACAACTGTGGCAAGAAAAGTCGTAAAATGAGGCAAAGCTTACTTTTCACTTAGCAACATAAATGTTGGGCTCAATTGTGGTTGTAAGTCGAGGACTACCTGTATTTCAAATAATTATTTACAAAATAAAAACATTAGATGATGCAGATCTCCTTGGCTAAGTAAGGTTTTCAAAATGTAATAGTCTTTTAAGTATTAAATGTATGCACTATCTAGCATTTGATATAATTGACTATTTTCAGTGCTTGTGTTCTCTAAAAAGGAGATTTTTCTTACATATCAAGTGAAAACAAATTAAAACAGTGAACATTATAACAAACTTTATCCATTTCATTTACGGATTACGTTATGGTGGTTTATTTTAAAGTTGAATCTGATTCAATTTGTGGACCAGGACATGGTATAGAATAGCACACGTAAGGGATTAAAATTCCCTGTCTTATCAACCATTGTTTTACAAGAAGCAAGAAGTCTCTTTCGGATAATTTGCATATTCCTAGTAATTTTCATCAGGAAAATGTTGGATCTCATGAACCATCCCACAGCTTTCTAACTCTATTCAGTTTGTGCACTCTCGATTTAAATGTAGTACATTTTTAAAAAGCTGGAAATTAATCGCATATTTCAATCTAAATTTTATTTGAAATGACTATCCAAATGAATACTGTTAATTTTTTAAAAATCATGCATATTCCCATATGTGTTACCCAGAAATATTTCAAAGTACTTGATGCTGCTAATCTGATCCTAGGCAGGTATATTTGGAAAGGAGGCCCATTAGTTTGGGAGCTTTTATTTACAGGTACAGGGGTTTAAGATGAAGATTTTAGCCAATCTGTTCGTTTAAATAAATATAAAACACAGTGGAAGTTCTAGTTTTCTTGCTATTTGTAGCATTCTATATATTTAATTCTATACAGATCACTTAAATAAAAGAAAAGCTTACTAGCAAATTAAGGCATAGTTTCATCTAAACATTTTCTAAAATGTTTCTAAAAGTTAGTTGGAGCTCTAACGATTCACTTGTGCCTCAAGGGTCATACAAGTCTGTCTCAATTTCATTAAATATGTATTGGGGTGTCATGAGTTCACTAATATCCATTATCCTATGCACAACACCAAATGCATCAATGTCTCATTTCTCTCTGCTGTGCTGTTGCTTAAATTATAACCAGTCAAGATCCTTCTGCTTTTCCAGGAAACTATCAGATCTGTGGAAATCAGACAATACAAATATTTGGGCCAAATGTCCAGCAAACGAAAGAAGTCCATTGATTGTTGGGTTTGGATTAGTGCTTGTTTAAAAGAGGAACAAAGGTTGTTTCCCATCTGTCATCAAGAAGATAAGGAGAGAAGCTTTATTTTATGTATTACTTGACATCTCAAATTGGAGATTTGTTGCAATGTTAGTGATAGGTTGCAAGTAATAACAATTACTGATTTTGATACTGGACAAACTGAAAACATGAAGAAAATTAGGATCGAACCTCTGGCTCTTAATATGTCTCATCTTCTCTTCCTTCTCAGACTGATGATTTCTGTTGCTCTTTTTACCACTCCTCTTGAAGGAATAAAACAAAGAAATGTGTGAGCCCAGAAATTATTCAGTTTTACCTCAGATGAAACCCCTGGAGGCATTCAAAGGCAGTACAGACACAAAGGACTTTTTTTGGTCTTAAATATTTCAACATTTCTGAATTCTATGAGACCTAGCATTTATGTTAAAGCATTGGCCTTCTATTTGCCTCTGCTTGTTTATTTAGTGTTTGCTCCATTATTTAATTTCTATTTTGAGATTAAATTCATTTTTCCCCACAATCTTGCTCTCCTAAACTTAAATGATGTGCCTATTGGGTCAAATCCAACTCAAGGTTTGATGTTGATTGAAGTGGAGAAAACCACACTGGGATGATTGATGTTACTGATGCGGCCATCTGTGTTTTGAATGCTCCAATGCATTATAGGCATGTGGTAAGTCCACCATTGAACCAGGTAGGAATATGACAACAGTTTTGGGAAGCTGTCTTGATTAGTACTGGTTGAATGCTTCCAAGCATATTTCAGAACCAGTTTGGAATGTATGGAAATCTTTGATGAGCATTTGGGGTGGGGAAAGCCCTCTTGTCTGTTTCTGAAAGCACACAATACCAGGTGTGCAATGTCAGCACATATATGCCTGATAATAATGTTGCCTGTATGTATTTGCTTCACTGTATTGCTTCATCTAATTTATAGTTCCCCAAACTAGCCACAGAAATGCCAGATTTGGAAATTCAACTGCCCTACCATCACTATTCCTAAAATTCTTCCTGAAGTATCATATGAAGTTCAGGAGTTGCTATCTGAACAAATAGATGTAATGATTAATCTCATAATAAAAATAAAATAAGCAAAGAAAATTAGAGGTTGTTGACTGAGCAGTCCACTCCCACCTCTTAATGAAAATCAATGTTTTCAAGCTAGACTAGAAAGCCTAAAAGCTGGACTTGGAGAACTGACATAAATTCTCCATGGAAAAGACATAGAAAAAAAACTTTTCAGGGACGGGAATCAGAGTTTAATATTTTGCTTTCTAATACGGCCGCAAATAGGGATCCTTTTGCCTGCAAACTGTGTTGCTGAAAAGGGAATCCTATTTTGGATAGGCACAATTCCAGAATTGGCTGACTTGTGAGCACAGAAATGCACAGAGTTAAAATTTAGTGAAAAGAGAGTTAGAGTCTAGTGAAGAGAAGGATCAGGGGAGACATGATAGCAGTGTTCCAATATTTGAAGAGCTGCCACAAAGAGAAAGGGGTCAAGCTATTTTCTAAAGCACCCGAAGGCCAGACAAGGAATAATGGATGGAAACTGAACAAGGAGAGATTTAATGTGGAAATAAGAAGAAACTTTCTGACAGTGAGAACAATCAACCAATGGAACAGCTTGCCCTCAGAAGTTGTGGGAGTGCCATCACTTGAGACTTTCAAGAAGAGACTGGACTGCCCTTTGTCAGAAATGGTATAGGGTCTCCTGCTTGGGCAAGGGGTTGGACTAGATGACCTACAAGGGCCCTTCCAACTCTGATTGTTAAAATGTGTATATATCTCCTACTTGAATTACCCAAGACTAGTTTTGGGTAAGACAGATCCTATGGATCAAAACAATAAAACACATCTTTGCAAGTAGCAATATTAGCAGCTAGGCATGTTCTAATATGGTGCACTAGAAGACTCCATTCAGAAATAGACAAGAGGTACTTAAAAAATCCATGCTTATTACTGAAAACACAGCTTCTAATTACATCTTCAAGGCTGCAATCCTTTTCCTACTAACTTGTGGGTAAATCCCATTATCTTCTACTATGAAAGTAATGTGTGGTTTAACCCTTAATCATGCTTGGGGTAGAACAATTGAAATTAACCGAACAAGTCAATCATGACAAATTACATCTCCATTAATTTAGTGATTGTTCTTTAAGCGTGACTAATATGGATCCTATTCCGTGATACAGTATAGCTGTTTTAAAAACAAGCAAACAAACAACTCTGCTCACGTCTATAACAAGTAGCTTGTTATTCTGCATTCTGGTTGCAACGCTCTAGTTGGTCATCATGATAATCATACAAATATGGACATTTCCAATACATGACACTCTTTCGGGAGGTGATTAATGAATCCTGTATTGGGGAAGCAGGAGGAAAACCACGTGCTAGAAACACTGCTTTATATATGATGAACAGAGCTGTTATTGTTTTCAAAGTTATGAATAATAGGTTATACATGGAGCTGCGTACACTATACATTATCTCCAAGACAATCTTTCAATAAATGTATAGAGAACTGTAGTTGCAGTAATTTTAGTAATTTTCCTTTATAAAAGGAAAAGCACATTATAACTATTTTAAACAGAAATAGTTGTATGCAACTAAACAGTAGTGTTCACACTGGGGAGCCTCACAATTAAACAATTTACACCAAAAGTGATACGGGATTGATAAAATTTGACATTACTTTATGTATGCATGGTAGTCTGTTCTTGAATGGAAATGCAGACACCATTTTATACCAGGAAAAATGATTAGATTTTGAGATATGAAGTATGGGACATTCTCACAATAACACTCTTTGTTTTGCTTTAGTGTATTACAGTTTGATCTGACATTCTAAATTGCATCCAAGTACATTGGGTGAGTCCAGCAAGTCCCCATTTTCTTCCTGGGAATTGTACATACACATATTACTTAGGAACATATGTACCAAAAAATCTCTAAGTAACATTCTTCTTCTCTCTGGGGGACAATACACAATAGGCTAGCTTATTAAATTGGAATAAAATAGCTTTACCATCTCTTGAATGGTTGCTCTGTGTCCTGGCTAGCAAAGTTTTGCTGGGGAAGGGAATTAATTTTGGAAGGCAGCTGACAATTCTGGGATGCAAGTTATCTTTCATTTGCTTTTCCCAGTGTCTGCTCAAGGTTTCTGCCTGCTGTGTGCCAAGTGTGTGGCCTTGCTTAAGGCTTTGAAAAATACCTTAGGATGAAGGAGAAAAGGGCTTTATCTTCTCTTTGTGCTTGTTTCCTGACATCAGCAGGAACAAAGTCCCAGATATGAGATACATTTCGCAATGGTTGTTGCCACAATTATTTGAAATCAAATTCAGGATGAATCACCCTAAGCACTTTAAGATGGTGTAGGCAAAATGAAAGCTTAAAACAATTCTCTATGATTTATTTAGCACAACAAATTATAGTTTAATTTGTGGGTTTCTGAAAAAGAAGGTAGAATTAAGAAATGCAGGAAATGTATAGAAAGAACCAAGGCATTACACTGATAACTATTGACCTCACCCCTTTCCTAAGAGATCTGTAGGGGACGTGCATAAGCACACCAAAGTGCCTACCATCCCTGTCCTATTGTTTCTTTTATTTTCTTATATGTATCCATGTATTTATAACTATGCTTATACTTATATCTATTATCTTGTAAGCAATTGACTAATCAAATAAATAAATAAATAAATCTAAAGAAAATTTGACTGATGGCTTTTCTCACATTCTTTAAAAAAGAAAAAAAGCTTTTAGCAAATCTTGATTTGTTATTAGGCTTTTCCCATATCTGATTCTTTAACCACATCCCAAACTGATTTTCCCTAGTTAAGGAATAAGTCTTTTGGGAACATAAATTGCTTTCCTTTGCGACACTCTTTTCCATGGAGAACTGGCTGTTGATAATTCAGGATAATTCATTGAGGAATGAGCATGTAGGATTAAGTACATGACCTCAGTGAGCAGAATTTAATGAACTGTAATGTAGAGAGGAAAGCTTTTTTTGGGGGGGGGATTAAGCATTAAATGGTTTAATCAAATTATAAAACAAACAAAAGCAAAATGCAAGATAAAGAGTTAGAGGAGATGGGTGGTCTAGAAATGCAAATTATTAATAAATACAAAATAAATAAAATCAGTGACTTAGGAGAGATAAAAATCTATAGCAGTGTTTTTTGACCTAGCAACTTGAAGTTGTGTGGACTTCAACCTCCAAAATTTCCCAGCCAGCAGGCTGGCTGGGGAATTCTAGGGTGTGAAGTCCACACATTTTCAAGTTGCTAGGTCAAAAAATATTGGTGTCAAGGAGGAAAAATATCGGGATGGTGAACTTAAGCTAAATATTAATGCTCTGATACAAGAAAAAAACAGTAAAAAATTGACATGAGAGAAAATTTGAGAAAACAACCCCCCCATCACATTAGATGATTGTGAGCAGGCACCCATTCTAGCATTACTATACTATAAAAACACAGTGTTGGAGGGTTCATGGAGTGAAGGATGACAAAGACAAATGACAAAGTAGCCTCTTGTAAAAATCTTCTCAAGGTCAGCTAGGAATTTCTAAAGCGGGATGAACTAAAACAAGGAAGCTAAACTGAAACAACGGGGCATTCCTCCAATGTGCAGAGGAACAGGAAAAGAACTATCATGAAAAAATTGCAGGGATTTTCATAATGGAAACAGAAGACCCAGATGTCATAGACCAAACATAAATCAAGGAGGTATATAAAAGAATATATCTACACCCCCAAAGGAGGGATGACTGGTTATAGAGCAGTATTTAGTAGATCAGTATTTCTCATCATCAGAAGTTCTACGTTTGGTAGTACATGTTCTGATCCAGGCTTCGTCAAACTTAATAAAACACAAACTGAATTTAAAAGTAAAACTTATTTTAATGTGATGCTGGGAATTACTTGCATTCCCAGCCAAAATTAATTATACACAGTTCCTCCAGATAAAAGCACACTTCTCAGTGCTGTAAAATGCTGCTAAAAAACAGAAGTCCAATTAAGGCTAACATAAACAAACCCCAAAACCCAGAAAAAAACGACCAAAGTACAGAGCTTCATGAAGGACTCAGAAATTATTGAACTGCTTTGCTTCCTGCAAAGCTTTTTGTCATTGAGGACCGACTTTTATCCCTTATGGGAGGGGCAATCACCTCCCAGCCTTATTCCCGAGTTGCCCCTTCTGCTTCAGCTGCTCTTGCCTTCTAGCAGCTCTGCGCACATGCGCACTGGGAACAGGCTCCCCTGGGTCCTCTGCTTTGCTGCTGCCAGACTCTGAAGGCTCCGAAGGCAGCACCCCACTCTCAGATGGTCCTGGCCCCATCCCTGCATCAGATGCAGGACCCTCGTCCAAGACCTCTCCAGAGTCCCTGACTGGTTCCCTTTCGTCCTCACTGTCTGATACCTCTGCCATCTGCACTGGCTGTCAGCGAACCACTACAGTACACTACTTCTGGATATTGTCCTAAATGGGTTAGGATTAATGAATGACAAACTTTGACAGCATTGCTAAGAAACATTTGGAAGAAGGATTTTCAACTAGCCTGATAATGAGTACAGCAGGCTCTGGACTCTGTATCATTTCAATTACCAGATATCAGGTAAAGTTCAAAGCAGCAATCATACCCTGAAGGAGCTATATGGCCATCTAGGGGAAATGATTATGCTAGGTGGAACATTGTTTTACCAGCTGATAGGTCCGATGACTTCCCATAAGCCACCCTGGCCAGAAGCTTGAGACATTGCAGCAAATCCTAGGAGGAAGCCCAGCAAAGTGAAAATTCAGAACTGAGATACCTCGAACTTACCGTGATTCCAGGAATTGGCATCCAGAAATGCTTTATTCACCCCTGATTGCAAAACCATATTTTAAAGAGAGAAGAATCTTTCTCATCTTAAACACCTGCCTGATTTCCCAAGATCCAGCATCTGAAATTGCCTAAATATTGTGATTCAGCGTCTAGGTGAATGATTTGTTACAACTGATAAAATGCCAGCTGGAGTAGGCATGAGAAAAAGAATATTAGGAATGTGCATGAAGGGACAAAGAGAAAGCTCTTTGTACTTATTGTAGCTTCAGAACAGACAGCACGGCCTTCGCAATACTGCCACTTCAGAGAAAAGGCTCCTGAATTATTATGCTGTTCTTGCTACTGCCGCCATTCAAGGGGACGCCTACTGACTCTCCTCCCCTCTGACTAGTTCCCCAGCTTTATAAATTTATGAATAAATCTGCACATTTTACATCCCACATAAGCTCTGTTCTTTTTATCTTTCCAATCCGCCAACAGACTACGCTTGCAATAAAGCTGAGAAAAGTATGAAAGAGCTAATAGAATGGAATATACTATTCCATAGGGAAGGAGGGGAGCATACTCTTGAATGTCCCCCAACTTTTAAAAAAAGTTGAGAAAACTTATCCTTATGGAGTTATTGATTGCTAAGAAAACAGCCTCTGGTGCTGCTGTGTATGATAAATTAAAACAAAAGTGAATCCCTACATAATGAAATGTTCCCATCTATTCTTCTTCAACTACATTCTGAAGGTGAAATTCAGTTGCCTACCGGTAAATATAATCTCATTTCTGCTGTTGGTAAGCTTTCGGTTGGATGAAGCCCAATTGCTTTTCTTGATTTTTATAACTAGCATTTCTTTTTTGTTCATAATTAATACAAGTCTTAACTGGAGTTCTCTATTTTTGCATTTTTAAAGCCAAAGCTAAATCCTTCGTGTCTATGTAGCATGATCTGAGTCAGTGTAGACGGCAGAGATTTGTAGGTGACTAAAGGCTTGTGGAAACATGATGTCTCCACCCGCATCAAAATAAGCAAAATGAGAATCCTTATACTGTGATAATTTTAGGTGAATAGTTCATTTCTGCGTAAACTAATCTATATTTTGCACACACACACATACACACATGTCAGTGTGGATATGACATACAGAAAAAGACAAAGTGTTTATTCATGCCTAAATTTTATGCACAGTTTTTGATAAATTCTTTCAAGTGAATATTCATGTTCTACTCATAAAAAAGTGTAGATTTGTGCAAAAATCCTGCTTGATTCAAACTTTATAATACCTTTGTGACAGTTTTTAATTAGTTGAAAAGTTAGGCAGGAATGTGCTCTCCTCAAGAACAAATATTAGTAGATCTGGCCTACAGAAATTGCCTATTGCATTTAGACTTCCTTACTTACTCTCCCGTATTAATTAAGATAGACAAGTAATTTCATAATATGCTTGTAGAAAAGCCCCACTTAAGCTCTTTTATCTGTTATTTACATTAACCTTATCATTCTGGATAAGGTTTGATTTGGGATTAACATGTTATCCCTGCCTTCCTTTGAAATGCCCCCAATCCATCTGAAGGATCCAGGCATCAGAATTTTAACTAGTCCCACATCATTGAGCATAAAACTATATCAGACTTTAATAGTCCCATCTTTAGACTTGCTAAAAAGTTGCTGGAAACAATTTAAAAGAGAAAAATAGAGCTGACAATAGAGATCAGAAATAATTCCAACTAGATGAAAAGTTATTCCTTTAAAGGGGAGGTTTTTAGTGATGGTTCCCACCTTTGGATTTATCTCCTCAGGGAAGTTCTCTTAGTCCTTGTCTGTTTTGTATTAATCTCTGAACTAGACAAGCATGTGAATTATAATCTTGCTTTCTGTTTTATGCTATTTTTAATCATCTTATGGATTTTTGAATATTAAAAGTCTTGTGGTTATAAAACCATAAATAAATAAAAGAGGTGGATGGTAGCTCTTTGATGATCTCTTTTGTGGGGTAAAGAATATCTCTCTAAGACTTTTTTTGCATAAATTTAACCACTCTTTCCAGACTATAAGAAATTAACTGCTGAATGCATTAGAACTATCGGGATTGCTTAAACATTTGTATCTGGATTTATTTCCAAAAGATAGTAAAACACTCCATGATTTTATGTAAATTCCCCTAGCACCCCCCACCTTTATGTCACCCAATTATCACTCCTACAGACTTTTTGCAGCTGCATATTTTGAATTACTCACACACATATATTTTGCATTGCTTCTCAAGGGCTGCAAATAATTATTCAATTATCATACAATAACTATATAATAGACTACAAAGAATTGTTGCATATATTATGTAAGGCTGTAACCCTGCTGTAGGTTTGTCAATGTAATTCAGCATGCAGCTTTCTTTGAATCACTTCTTTGAGACTTGCCACCTTGCCCTCCAGTAGTTAGGCAGTATAATTTTAAATAAATACCTCACAAGGATTTAGTAATGCAATGCCTTACATGAAAATGTAGAGCATAAGGGTGGTGTGTTTTCCAGTTGATTGTTTTAATCTCATGAGCACAGGCCATAGCTGTTGGAAAACGACATGTAAAGTTGAAGAAGATTTTGGAAATGAGACGAAAAGCTATGTGCTGCACGAAATTATATTATGTGAAAGCTCCTGTTGAGCAAACGTGAAGGACAGTGTATAGGAAATCAAAGAAGAATGTAATTAGGAGTCACATTTTATAGCAGGATGGATTAAGCACTGTGTACGTGCTTTGTGCTCAGCAAGATAGGGACTTTTTCTTACATCCATTTATTTAAGTACTAAAAACTGATGATCAGGGATTTATTTTTCACAAATTGGGATACTAACAGCTCCTAGACTAATGTACAGTTCAGAATATAATAATCTACTGGAGTTTGCTCTTTCCAAATGATCCAAGACAACTTTGATATGAAATTATATTAAGAAAGACATATTTTGAACAAAAAGAGTTGCAAAAATTGCTGAGGAATGCAAAAATGAAATAGAATAGATGTGGCTAAATATCCATGGACCATTAACCAGTACTTTGATCAATATAGAAAAGGGCTTCTATTCTTTTATGGATAATTTACATATTCCTCTGCTTGTGGAAACTGATCTGTTTATTTCTATTTCAGATATAATGTGACCTATATAGACAGGAAGCATAATATCCATGTGCTTCCTCTCCCCTCTCCATATTCATATCACGATAAACCAGTCCTTGCATAGTAACAGTTCTTAGTTTCTCCCTGTGGAACAAAAGCTGGGTCAGGAAATGAAAATTTTGTTCCGGCTTCACACATACCACTGAAAACATAGATGGCTTGTTGCTAAATCTCTTTATAAAAACCTCTCATAAAGGTCATAAGAATGGGTTTGAGTTATCTTTATTAGTACTATTATCTTTGGTTGACTGCTCTTGCTCAAAGCAGTCTTAAGATATCTAAGAAATCAGTGTCTAAACCAGAGCCTCAAAACCAATACTGGAAACTGCTGTTTATAAAGTTCATAAAGACAAAACTAACTTTGAACATGTCATCTTTTTTGACTCTCACTGAAGATTAAGCTGGAGGTTAGTACTCCAGATGAAAGCTTGTCTAAATGAAAACTAAAACACCCAAAAATTGTTTTAATTTTCACTGACTTATTAAAATTATTTATTTTTATTTCATGAATATCCAATCAGTGAAATACCATCTGTGATCTTTAGAAGCAAACTAGATTTAAAAAAATCCCCAAGAATCTTATCAAAAAGAGACATATTGTATTTACCTTCCCTACCTTCAATAACTTAGGATGCAAAAATAAAAAGAAAAGTAGATGAGGGAAAAAAATATAAAGACAAAAAAATTCTGTGCAATGTTATCTTCTTTACTTTGTTCATGCAGAGTTGCCAATGACAGTTCAAGCTAATCATGGAGATTCTTCCTACCCAGAAAACATGTTCAAAAGACCAGTCCAGGACAAAAGATTAAGATTAAAATAACCTTTATTGTCATTTTTTTTACTGTGAACATACTGGCACACATTAAAAATGAAATTCTGTTGCCTGCTCTCAAAAGAAAGTATATATCTATGCAAACCTATACATAACACACACACACACACACACACACATACCATACACACACACATATACCATACACACATGTATTCTACACATACACAGACACATACATATGCACCCATACACCATACACACCCATATTCTATTCTATTCTATTCTATTCTATTCTATTCTATTCTATTCTATTCTATTCTATCTACCTACCTACCTACCTACCTACCTATCTATCTATCTGTTAAGTTTGCATGAAGAGTCAGACGCGAAGAGCTTCAGTGAAGAGTTTATTTAGTGACTACAGCTCGAATGGACCCAACTTGGCTGGGCTACGGCTGCTACTTATAGCCAGCAGCTGTAGTTGCCAGCCAATCAGAGTGCAGGGTTTTCCCACACTTTTTAAACCAATCCTATTTGACATTTTACAAGAACAATTCAAACTAAACCAATGACATTCAAACCTACATACATACCACTATCTATCTATCTATCTATCTATCTATCTATCTATCTATCTATCTATCTATCACTGTCCATTTTGAATAAATAGCAGAAAGAGGAAACTTGAGTTTACAAGGTTGATACTATATGAACAAAACTGTGAGTCTAGAAGTTCTGCTTCAGATATCATGAAGCCTCCTCCTAGAAGATAACAAAGAAAACAGGTCATGAAGAGGATGTGTGGCATCTCAGACAATACTGCAGATCCTGTCAAGCAGTGCATATATGCCATGTCCTGGATAGAAGGACGTGAACTACCAATAATCTTTTCTGTTGTTCTCACCACTCTCTGCACCATCCTCTGCACTGCAAGTAAGTGTGTGTGTGCTGTGTGTGTGTGTGCATGTGTGTGTGTGTGTGTGTGTGTGTGTGTGAGAGAGAGAGAGAGAAATCTACTTACAAAATAAGTTGGTGCTGATCCGCACCAACCACACTTTCTTGACAGAGCTCATTTAATTGATTTTAATTCAATAAATATTCTGATATTTAATGAATTCAAGGTATGGTAACATTCAAAACTAACATTAAGAAATTAAGGGCCTTGGTGGTGCAGGCTGTTAATAGCCTGGCACTTAGTTCCAGCTGCCTGTAATTATTGCAGGCTCGAATCCCACCAGGCTCAAGGTTGACTCAGCCTTCCATCCTCTCGGGGTAGGTAAACTGAGGACCCAAGATTGTTGGGGGCAATAAGCTGACTTTGTAAAAATGCAGCTTAGTAATAAGCAGGCATATACAATGGAAGGAAGGCTATTGCTGAGCGCATTGGGTTGTATCCCAAAAATTGTAAGCCGCCCTGAGTCTTCGGAGAAGGGCGGGATATAAATATGAATTAAAAAAAACCATTATTTTATTTTTAAAATGTGAAACATAGTTAATGAGTCATATAATATATTCCATGGTAGTTCCAGGCTTTACCTGAATGATTACTGCTTTTCAAAAATTGATTTTCACCTGCCTAACATAATTATGCTCCTAGAGAGATTTATAGACAGATAAATGAGTGTAATTCAAATAGACCAACTATTCTATTCTATTCTATTCTATTCTATTCTATTCTATTCCATTCCATTCCTTTTATTTTAATTATCCATATTCATTATAAATATCACTGAAACAGATTATCAAAGGTTGAACATTACAGAAATCTCAATTCTAACTGAACCCAAGACTTGAAAAATGCACCAAGTGTAAGGTACCTGTAAAGTCACCAGTTCTTACTAGGAGTAATTCTGATTTGGGCAGAAAAACATACAGTATATATTCTAGAACTTATTCATTTTCCTCAGTTATTAGGCCTCAAGATATCTTGGACCACATCTTCCAGCAGCTTACTGCTACTAATTTTGTATAAGATTGCCCTGAAGGTACTATTGTTTTCAGGCAGTTTTTGTCTGCTAATTGAATGAACACCATGGGAGTTTTGATGCGCATTCCCCTTGCAATTCTCATGCCCCTCTGAACATTTGCTCTAGAAAATGGGGACTGTCTGGACCAGGTTTGAGACAAGTACAAGTGAGACTTACTTCTGACTAGGCTTGGCAATATGTATTCACTTGGATGCCTTTGGATGATTTACCTCTTAACAGAGGCTGCTAGTGCCTCTTTTATTTTGTCTCTCCTTCTTCCCTCTATTCTCAGGTATACATGGTAACTACAAAAAGTAGTACTGACTCTGTTTTAAATGTGAAATGAAGCTTAAATACGTGCTATAATTGCTCATCTTGAACAATCTCCTGCCTTGCTGTTCTTTGTTATCTCTATGTTAATTGCTAAGGTTTTTCTAAAGTGAGGGGAGAAAATGCACAAAGTGTGCCTTAGATTTGGATGAACTGAATTCAGGGGAAAAGCAAGGTAATTTGGACTCATTTTTCTTTCAATGCTTTGAAGCAAAGCAGGGTCAATCCAAGTTGCCTTCTGTATGTAGCTGAACTACACAAGTAGTTTGGAGCTTTGGAATGCTATAACAGGACTTGTAGAAAAGCCACTAGCTTGGACAACGGATGCAAAGAAGGAAGGAAAAGTAACTATGGGAATATTGGCTAGATTTCATAGATTAGACTAGGGTGTCAAACATCGGGGTTGTGTTTGACTTCAGAGGGGCTGGAGTGGGAAAGGCCAGCTCGATGTCACTCAGGGGCACCTGTGGCGTCCTGAGCACTCTGCTAGAAAAAATGGCCCCTGAACTCCATTTGCAGCTGCGATGGCCTCCTGCAACCCTCTGCCAGGGAAAACAGAGCTCGGGAGGGTCTCTGTTTTTGTTGGCAGAGGCACTGCAGGCCAGTCCTTTGCTGTTTCCAGGGTGGCCCTGCAGGCCTAATCTAAGCACCTTGCAGGCTGGATCTGGCCCCGGGCCTTGAGTTTGACACCCCTGGATTAGACCACATAACTTAATTCAGACTATAGTACAATCCCAAGCACCATTTCGGAAATTCTGGAGATTTTCTTTTCCTACAAATACAATATAGATAGCCCCAGCTTGAGCCCAAAATTTCTATTGCTTAAATGAGACATTTGTTAAGTGAAATTAGCCCCAATTTATGACCTTTCCTGCCACAGTTGTTAAGTCAATCAGTGCAGTTGTCAAGTTAGCAACACGATTGTTAAGCAACGCTGGCTTCCCCTTTGACTTTGCTTGTCAGGTCACAAAAGGGGATCACATGGCCGTGGGACACTGCAACCATACATGTCAGTTGTCAATTGTCTGAATTTTGATCATGTGACCACGGGATGTCATAAGTGTGCAAAACGGTCATAAGTCACGGTTTTCGGTGCTGTTGTAACATTGAACGGTCACTAAGTGAACTGTGGCAAGTTGAGTACTACTTGTAGTCTCTGTAAATTTGATCCTTGTTATTCTTGTGTTATTCTCTCTTTTCTAATTTAGCTAAGCATGTCTACATTTAAAATGTTGCTTCATACGAGGGAAGGGTTTATTTTTGTCTATGCTACACTGCACAGCATGGTCTTTATTGCGTGCGTTTCTCAGTCTTCCTAGCTGAAATAATACTGAACAATTGTGGACTAATTATATATTTCTAAGCACTCTCCATGCTGATATTGGTATAATTTATGAGGAAAAAAAGTCTGTAAATTAACTCAATATTATCATTCTTTATTACTGAAGAGTAGACTGAATCTGAGAATTGTGGCTGAAGAATGAGTTCATGAGAGGGATGGAACTTGGACCAGGGATTTCTTGATTAACACCTCTGGTTTCACTTTCACAATTTTAAATAAAATACGCAGAAGGGGTGATGCATGGTCAACATAAGGGATGGTGTGAATGCAGAGATTTCCTGCCACTCAGCTAAATGTAAGACATTGTGAAACTATCTGTGTAAGTCTGCTTTTTTCATGCTGAAAAAATTGCCTTGAATTTCTATTTTAGGTGCCTTGAATTGGGTTCAAAGTAGAGTATGCTATTGAGGAGGAAATAGTGCAGAAGGACAATTCAATTAATACTTTCAAGATGAGCTTATTTCATAGCCTAAGAAACTGCAGTGCAGTGTTCTTGAAATGACTGGTCTACTTGCCCTTCCATCTGGGAGTCCACTGTATCTATTAGAGAAGGTTATTCCTACTCATTAAACAGCCATGATGGAAACACTGTTCCATTTCCTGAAAAACGCAAGAGCTCTCTGGAGCCATCTAAGGCAATCATACATGTCCACTAAAGAAAGAGGCTCCTTTTACCCACTAAAGCATAACTCGTGTTAAAATTAATGTGAGTTTTCATGTGCGCAGAGAAAGTGAATTCAAGAGCGATCCAAATAATTTTAAAAGAATCTGGCTATCTTTCATTTAGGAGTACATTGGAAGGAAGCAGGGCTGCCTGGTCTGTGGTGGGATTCAGATTTTCATGCTACCAGTTCTGTGGGCATGGCTTGATGGGCATGGCAAAATCTCTAGTCAGAGGTGGTATTTGCCGGTTCTCAAAATTTCCGCTACCTGTTCTCCAGAACTGGTCAGAACCTGCTAAATACCACCTCTGTTCCCAGTTGCAAAACAAAAATAGTTTCTCAGAGTGTAATGATAATAGTCAAGTTGCCTGTATCATACTGTTGGTGAGGCAGGAATATCAGTAGCTAGCTTTGAGCATATTGCCATTGAATATAATTACAATTTATTTAATTGTAGTGAATAACCAGCAAGGTGAAAAACATAGAAGCAGCAATCAAATACAAAAGACAAATGTAATAGTCATGTAAAGCTTAGAAATCAAGACAGAGAGAAATGGAACGATTAAACGATATGCATTTAAATACTATAAAATACAAAATAAAATTGCAATAGAATAAAGGAAAAGAAAATACTCTGAAATAAAAGAGAGACTTAATAATGTCATTTCTTCAATATTTGAATATCTTGTGCCTTTTTATGGAAATAGCTGGATATAGGAATATAGCAGTGCTATTGGTGACGGTAGAATTATTCTGTGAGTAGGAAACAAACTATTTATCCCTTATAACAGATTGTTTTTCTAAAACATATACTGTAGAGTATTGGATTTATTTGCAACAGGAAATCTACTATACTTGTTCTCCTTCTGAGACACTTTTGTCCTCTGTCATTTTCTTGCCTTCTGTCCCACCATTTTTTCTTTTAACTTCCTATTCCATGTTTTAATCTCTCTTTTCTTTCCTTAATGTGAGCAATTGTCACTACATTTTCTGCAGATAGCACAAGGATGCTTCTGTCACTAGTCATCAGGTTGTTGTTTGATATACTCCAGTCCACCAGATAAGAATGTGTGAGCAGAAGAAGTTCCTAAAAAAGTTCAGGTTTTCTTCATGATTTGTTTCCATAGGATTTCACAGGGAGGCTATGGAAGCTGAAGCGACGAGGGCTCAGTGCACAAGAAGATTTCAGTCCCCCAGGATAATTTCTCTTTTGAAAGGTTTCTCAAGCAGATAATCATTCGTGAAATTGTGTGGGGACTAATAGGAAAAATGGGGAGCGGGGATGATCTGCCTGTTTTTACATGTTTTGGAAGAAATATCCATCTGGTTCAGTTCCAAGCTGGGCGAAAAACACTGGAAACAACATGGAGGCTGTTTGGAAAGATAGTTTATTGAACAGAGCCACAAAGACAGCTCTGGATCAGCTGAACAAATGATTGAAGGAGTGGATGGATCCTTACAGGTCTCTGTGACTGTGAAGTTTTAACTGTTCTGTGGGTGGTGCAATGAAGGAGCTTTTTCTGACCTAGGCTTCCCAAAAGCACAAAGCCAACTCCTTGATAAAAACCCTTTTATTTAGTTTAAAGTGAATTCCTCTCCAGCAAAGTCCTGGTCAATTGTTTTTAAAGAGATTTCACAACTACAGACCTTTATCAGGCTTGGAGAGCTGCCAAGCCGATATCTTCCAAATGCCACTCTGTAGTAGGCAATACTTGGCAAGAAGTCAGGAACAGATCTTCACCCTAATTAATGAACTAACTGTCTCCTGCAAACCCCACTCCCCTTTTGCTTCTCTTTATTCCCCATGGGAGGGGCCATTTAATGTCCATCTGTCACTTTACTCCTGAGTCGACCCTTGTTCCTTAGCTGTTCCCTTCTCCTGACAGCTCTGCACATGCGCACACTGGGAACAGGCTCCAGCTGTTCTTCTGCCCCACTGATGTCTGACTCTGAAGGCAACTGATAATTGTCAGATGGCCCTGGCCATCTCTGCCTCCCATGCAGAGCACTCATCAGAGCTTCCCCAGACTCCAGGATGGGCCCATGTTTCTCCCCAACCTCCTCACTGTCTGAATCTGCTACCAGCTCCGCTGGTCACTAGTGGGCCACAACAGGGCTTTTGTTCTGAAAGGGTGTTGGGCAATTTCTATTGTGGCTAATGGCTTTCATCTTATTTTGGATCTTGGGTGAGGGGCTGCCAAGGAGTTTTGAAATATCCTGACTTGAGTGGATTTCTGCCTGCAGTATTTGCTTTGCTTATGAATAGAGCTATCTAGATACTTGTCCTCTTTCAATAAGCTCTTTCTCTCTTAAGTGCTGGCATCTGCTGTGGGCTATTAGAAAGAATTGGGGACTACTTTCTGTCTTTAAGAGCATGTTTCTCCATTTCTCCTTTAGGAAGATATAATATTCTACCTTTTTAATATTTCCCAAAATATTTCATTCTTCTAGGAGTGGGGGCTTCCCACACATGCATTCTTCACTATGAAATATGCAGTTTGTGGGAATTGCAGCCAATTGTACAATGGGCAGCTGGGAATCTGAAGGAGGATGATTGCAGTGAAGGACATCGAAGTGAGACTTTGCCTTCTATACTTGTGCTTGAAATGGCTTGGGAGGATGGAGGTTGAAGTGGGAGATACATGTGAGTTTCCTTGTATCTCTCTGCCTTTTTCCCCCCACTATTTTTTTTAATTTAGTAAATTTTATTTAGTTTTCAAAATTTAAAAACATAAAACTTTATACATCATTATATCAATGTCAAGACATCTTTTATATTTCCTTATCATCTTTCTATATACACATTTCTTTCATTAATATATAAATAAATATAGATAGATATGAATATAGATATAAGTATTTATATAGTTTCTTATTCTTTACCTAATTGGCATTTTGATTTCTTTTCATTCTTAAACCATACATACCAGGCACCCCAGACATTATAATATATCGACTCTACTTTGTCTCTTAATTTCATTGTTAGTCTGTCCAACTCTGCACAGTCTAAATTTTTTTTTATAACACCCTCTGGTGGTACAATGTCTTGCTTCTAGAATTGTGCATAGGAAATCCTAGCAGCTGTTAAAATATGTAGCATAATGTATTTATCTTTTTTATTCTATTTTTCCATTATTATGCCTAATAGGAATAGTTCTGGTTTGAATTCAATTTTCTGTTTTATTATTTCTTCTAACCACAATCGAATTATATTCCAATATTTCTTGACCTCTGGGCAGCTCCAACACATATGAAAATAGGTACCTTTTTCCTTCTTACACTTCCGACAGTTTGGGCTTAGGTTGAACATTTTTGCTAGTCTAGCAGGAGGAAGATGCCACCTATAAAACATTTTATATAGATTTTCTCTGTATGCTGTGGATATAGTTAATTTGTAATTTAGTCCCCACATTTTTTCCCAATATTCCAAATCTATATTGTGGCCAATGTTTTCCACCCATACAACCATTGTCTCCTTTAGCATCTCCTCTTCCATCTTGAAATCTATTAAAAAATTATATATTTTTGAAATCATTTTTTCCAGTTCGTTGTATAATTACGTCTAATTGGTGTTTTCCCATGTGAAATCCATATTGTTCTTTATCTTTTTTATATCTCACCTGAATTTGTATGTATGGCCACCAGTCTATTTCTATATTTTGTTGTTGTAGTTCTTGTATTGTTTTCTTCCTTGTTTGTCTAATAAATCTTTATAATTTCTCATTCTGGCCAAATCACTGCATTGGGGTAGATTTGTGCTTCCATAGTTGACAGCCAGCGTGGTACTTTATCATAATGATTCTTTTTAATTTTATTCCATATTTGAATTAATGAGTCTCTGATAAGGTGTCTCTGAAAATATGAATGTTGCTTATTTTTCTCTTCCCATAGAAAGCCTTTTAATAACCTTGCACGGGTGCTTTCTGATTCCCCCCCCCCAATTTCTAATAATGGTCTCAGATCAGTTCCAGCATTAAGGAGAGCTACAGACAGGGCACTGCAGTCTTTATAAAGTTGTAATGTGAACAAACAGGTTATGGTTCAAGAAAAAAAAATGTATATAATTGTTTGACAGCTGGGATCCTGTTTTTATTTTTGCCCTTTGAGTAAGTTTAGCTACTGGGCTAGAGTGACTGAATTTTGAGTGAACCTGAAAACCTTGCAGAAAAACATTTTGAGAATAATTGAACTAGTTTACCTTCCACCTGAGGCGAACCGGAACTTAATAAGATGGTGGATGAGGTACAGTAGCATTAAAAGGTGGGGAAGGCTTTTAAACTCTTTAGAATAATTTTGATAATTAACAGAGAAATGCAGAGTCATTACTCATTTTGAACATACATATTAGGCTGCTTTTCATGCTTATAGTTCAAGGTGTAAATAAATGAGGATGCCAAACTCATTTTAAAATTTGATTTTCATTTTAATTTCCCTCATATAATAGTTGATCAGAGTCAACAGCTTTCCTAAGAATAGGGCCTTCAGCATTTTATATACTTTTCTAAATTAACTATTTTAGTAGCCCCAGGCAACAGAAGGACAGAAAGGGCAACTAATTAAATGATTAATCTAAATTCTAAAATAATATATTTAATGTGAGGCTTTGCTGGCAGGTAGTACTGAAAAGAGATGCACAGAATAGAAATAATACTCACATAACTAAGAATATACCAGAAAAGGCCAAATGTTTGACAATATCTATTATGTATGTAGGTTTCGCGTCTGACTCTTCATGAAAACTTAACAATATCAATATTATACAATTAAATGCTTTACTTTGAAGTTTAAAATATTAAATATAATTCTATAATGATATATAATACTTGCAGTTGATTCAGGGTTGTAGAAACCTTCATGATTCTTATTTGTTATATGCAGAAAAAGTATCCTGTGCACTGGTGGGATTCAAAATTTTTACTACCGGCTCTGTGGGCATGTCTATGACTGTGACTGCGTGGGCTTGGCTATGGTCATGTGACTGTGTCAGGAGACAGAAACGCACTTTCTGGAGCAGGGGGTTGAACTAGATGACTTCCAGCTACCTTCCAACCCTGGATTGCTGGGCTGTTTCAAAGCATCCTGTGAAGCTGCATCTAGTGCCAAGGTTTGTGGCCTTTCTTTCCTCTCCTTTTTCCCTCCTTCCCTCCCTCCCTCCCTCTCTCTCGCTTGCTTGCTTGCTTTTTCTTTTTTCTTTCTATTTCTCTTTCTTTCTTCCTTCCCTCCCTTTCTTTCTGTCCTCCCTCCCTCTTTCTTTCTTTCTGTTTTTTTTTTTTTTGCACCCTTGCCCCATTTTTGGCCTAGTGGGCCTCAGGGAACCACTCAAAAAAGCATTTTGAAGCTGGAGGGATCAGCTGTGGCACATGATTTAGATTAGATAGAAAGCAAGAAATCTGACGATTTCCTGCTTTCTAGCTGATCTAAATCATGTGCCACAGCTGATGGTCGCCCAGCTGATAGTTGGAAATACCAGTTTGGCTGAACCAGTAGCAATTTTTTTGAGATCAGAGCACAAGAGGGCTGTCCTTCCATATTTGATCAGTTGTGAACGGTTCTGTGGCTAACTTACTTCTGAGGTTTCAGATATTTGGAGGAAGTCAACTCAGCATTGAGTATTAAGTTCGTGGTGAGAATAGAAGTATCCTTGCCTCCTTACAACAATAAAATGAGCTTTAATTTTTTTTAAAGAATATAAGAAGTAGAAAGTGCCAGAGAAGGAAACATTTGGTAACGATGCAGGACAAATTTAAGCATAGTTTCAAAAATGATAGTGATACTGATAATATCTGATTGGCTCCCTGGAAATACATTACTTCATATAAGGTGTTTAAGTCAAGGAAACTAAGAAAGGCCTCATTTGTATATGTATACACACATGCATGAACATTTTTCAATAGTTACACATATTTTTAAATTATTCAAATAAGGTCCACTAACCTTTTGATTAGTAGTACATGATACTTTCTATACAAACTGTGTTCTTCTCCGGATGATCTCATACAGACATGTTATACTTTGGGGTAAGAGTCAGGAGAAAAAAGAGCTCTACCAGGAAAAAAAAAGATGTGCTAGGTTTTTTTTTAAATTTATTTATTTGTTTGTTTGACTTGTATGCCGCCCCCTCTCCAAAAAGGACTCGGGGCGGCTCACACATAAAATCAGAACAATAAATTAATTACCTAAAATGAGATTAAATTAAACAAGCCAAATTAGCTAAAAACCCTTTAATAATTTAAAATAAAAACCAACCCCCCCGAGGAGTCAGCACAGCCCAGCCTGTTCAAACAACCAGGTTTTTAAATCATGGTGGAAGGTGCGGAGGTCAGGGGCCAGGCAGAGCCCCAGAGGTAGCTGGTTCCACAGAGTAGGAGCTGCAACAGAGTAGGCCCTCCCCCAGGATACCGCCAAACGACACTGGGTCGCAGACGGCACCCCAAGGAGTCCCTGCCTGTGCGCTCGTAGAGGGCTTGGTATTCGATGCCGGCAGTAGACGCTCCCATAGATAACCTGGACCCATGTCTCATAGGACTTTGAATGTCAATACCAGAACCTTTTCTTGATGCTTTATGAAAAGATGTATATTTTCACAAGTGTGCCTTCAGCCAGGGAGGAGGGAGGGCTGAGGAGAGGGGGGGGAGATAATTCTGTAGGTCTTCTGCAATTTAGATAATAGATGAAAACAAATTAGGCTTCTCTTGTTATGACCAGTATTATTTTGTATTTTCAAAAAGTCATCAACGCATTTCAATTGGCATTGTGCAAGGGTCTGGTGTATGTCCTGCTGGGCATGTGCAGTAATCTCTGTGTGGCATGATTCACCAAGACATTAAAGGAGTTGATGCAAATCTTCAGAGTATATTGTGTTTATTGAGCCAATCTTTTTATCTGTGGCTCAGTTTAGGGGAAAACTAGCAACCGTTAGCCTTGCGACCTACATTGGTTGTTGGTTTACTTCTGGATTCAATACAAGGTGCCAGTAATGATCTATAAAGTCTGACATAGCATGGAACCAAGTTACTTGATGCCATTTCCCCAGTTACATATTTCCATCCCATTAGATCTGTTAGGGGATCAAATCAACCAAGGAGTATTATCTGGTGGTTCAAGGAAGAAAAAGAGACTTTTCTGCTGTGGTGCCAACACTATTCCCCTTATTATAATATGTGTCCACCCTATAGGTGCCACCTTATAATAGGTGCCCACCCTATTCCCCTATGGTGTCCACCATAGGGTGGGCACTACAGTAGAAAAGTCTCTTTTTCTTCCCCTTGGGGAGTAGCTTAGGCTGTTGGCCTTTCCAAAAAACAAACAACAAAAAAACCCTGAAAACTTGATTTTGCAAATCAGTATCGAGATGTGGGAAAATGGTGAAATTGACACAACAGCTGTATTGAATGCTATTGATAGGTGTGATTGGTGGTGAATGAAATGAATTTTAATGAGGATTTTTATTGCTTTGGCATTATCTTCTACAGTTTCAAATGGTTTGGTTGTTTTTACATTGATTTAACTGTTTGTAAGCTGTCCAGAATCACATATATGAAATGGGCAGCTATGCAGTCACAAATTAGACAATAAAACAAACCAGAGGTGGTATTCAGCAGGTTCTGACCAGTTCTGGAGAACTGGTAGTGGAAATTTTGAGTAGTTCAGAGAACCGGCAAATACCACCTTTAACTGGAGATTTTACAGTATCCTTTCCCTGCCATGCCCACCAAGCCAAGCCCACAGAAAGGTAGTAAAAAAATTGAATCCCACCACTGAAACAAACAAACAAACAAGCAACAACATCTGCTATCCATCTTTATAAGTAGCCTGGGAAACCAATTGTGTAGCATGCATTTATTTTTCAGCTTGCATACCAAAAACACGAACCAAATTAATCACATTTCCAAAGTTCTGATATTTGTGTTGGAATGGGGTCTCCTGCAGCATACCTACAAAAGTGAAGATTTTGATAACCACTTATCAAGAAAATACCTGTCATGGAAGGCTGATGGAAAATATTGTCTTCTGATCCTTCAGCTTCATAAGTATGGATCTATAAAAAGAAAGCCTAAACAAAAAGAGCACTGCAGCAAAAAATAAAATACATGTGTTTAACATACTTGGACAGAAACTTGATGAGATTAGTATTTTTCCAAAGTATAATTATAATGGTGATAGTAAGGAGGCCAAGGATTACTTATATATCCAAATAATGAAAGATCTTTTGTTTCAAGCTGCCCATCTCCCCCTCACTCCCCAACCCCTGGCCGTAATAATATTCCCACAGACCAGTTCTGGGATTTCTTTTAACTAGAAGACAATTGGACTGTTTGACCTATTGGCAAGGCCACCTAGTTAGGCTTCCAGAAACTGTAGCCTGAACAGAAGAGCCTATGTTTGATAATTCTGGCGGCTTTGTTACAAACTCTCTAATTATTCAGGCAACTCTTCATGTCATAGTCTAGCCAGACGAGATAGACTCAAAATGGATATTGGCAAACTCATTGGTGCAGAGTCAAATCAAACAGCTGGAACTAGTTAGCGAACTTAAATCTGCAGGTAGGCCAAAGGGAAGGAGGAGGGGAGGAATGCAGTGTGGTTTGTATATTTTTCTTTTCCCTTTTTGTAATTAGCTCATCTTTCAGCTTACCAACACAGGTGTTTCTGGACTAGAAAAAAAAGGGCTGCTTCTGAGTGGGAAATGGTAAATATGAAGGGTTGCCAGCTTTTCCCTCACTCCTTTTAACAAAGTAATTGTGACTTGTCCTAACCATTTTTCCTACTTCTTCCCTCTGCCTACTGTATATTATACCTCAATTTCTATGTGTTACAGTCAACAAGTGAAAAGTTCTGCAGTACCCATTTAGAGGGAGGCTGAATATGTTTTATGCCCTCAGTTCTTGAGCTGACTTAATGAATAGGTTGGGATTGTAACTGGATGTAGAAGATCTCTGAATTTCAGGGTTAGCTTATACAGTAAAAAATCACTTCAGTTACTAAAATATACGCCTTGAGATATTTTAAGTTGCAGTCCTTTTCAAAATGGAAAATCTACCAGCCTGATCAGGGAACATAATTTGAAACTAACCATTTTCATGGTTTGTAGGAAAAAGAAGGCACGTGTAAATGTGAGCCTTTACAGATGCATTTTTAAAGGAAGGTATACCCCCTAATCTCAAGACACACTCCTGTGGAAGCCAAGCAACAAACTGGAATGAAGAAATAATAGAAAGCAATAACTAAAGGTTGCTATTTTCTCTAAATAATAGTACAATGCAGAGGCAACTGCAAATTTTCTCTGCTGCTTTGTCAGGTTAAGGAAATTTCATATTTTGAGGTAGCTTTTCCTCTGTGGTTAAAAATGCGAATGTCAGAATCTGACTATGGTGAGTCTTCAGTTCTTTTTGTCACTGTATTTTGTGTTTACTCCACTGCTATTCTAAAGAAGAGTAAGAGATGCTTTTCAGTCATCCCCTTTTTCCCCACAATAATAATCCAGGGAAGTAGATTGGACTGAAGCAAAGTGGATTTGTGGAGACTCTGTAGCAATGTGCTAAATAGTCTGACTGTACAAAAAAATTGAAATCTAGTATTTAGCCAAAAAAGTTTCTCTAGCAATATATTACAATGTAATTTGTTTTTTTGGTCTGCTCCTAACGTGTTTGTAAAAAAAAAATCCTAAAAATATATTTTTTGGTCAATGTGGATTTTTCAAATTGTGTAACAATGATTGAAAATATTTATGTATCTATGAGGAAGAATAAAAATGTGAAAATGAATGTAATTTCAAGATAGATACATACTTTAATAGGGAAATCTAAGTTAATTCCACTCATTTATATTTTAAACAAGTAGATAAATGATTTTTTCCTGAAATGAAACTGCATTTTGAAATCTTGCAAATATTGTATTGTGAATATTATTTTCTTTCCATTATAGAAGGTGGCCATATCTATTTGAACAAATAGTTGGTAAGAATTTAAAATTGATTTCTCATAAGAAGTTGAAACTTTGGAATAATCAGCTAATTACTGACATAAGTACTTCTGGAAAGTAACAAAAAAGAACGTAATTTGCCTAGAAGCTAAATTGCAATACTGTCAGTTAAAAAAGTCATTTGTTATACTCTGTTGGCCAGCCTTGGAAATCTATATGGTTTAAATACCTTTAATAAAGTCCAAATAATATGGACAGTATCCAAGAAATTTGATATAATTGGAGTATCCTCTAATGCAAAATCAATGGTCTCAAACTTTGAGGTCATAAGAAATATGATTTTAAAAATACTAATTTATCATATTTATATTAATCTTGAACAAGGCTTATTCATAAAAATTTTATTTTTATTCTGATGGATTTTTCAGTGGATGTTTCAAAATGGTTGCTTGCTGAGCTTTTTTTAACATGGAATTGCAATAAATGCGCAGGTACTAAGTGCACATTCATTCGTCATGCCCCTTATTACCTTCTTCTTGGTTGAAATTCTTACTATGATACAAGAGGTTCTCACTATGATGCTTGGACTACAGGTAGTCCTCCAGTTACAACTATTCATTTAGCAACCATTCAAAGTTAGAACAGCAATGAAAAAAGTGACTTACAAACAATCCTTCTGCTTCATAAGACCATTGTAACATACCTATGGTCAAGTGATCATAATTCAGGCATTTGGTTCCTGGCATGTACTGTATCTAACAACAGCTGCAGCACCACTAGCAAAGTCAAAAAAACCCTCCCCTTTTTACATATGAACCTTTGTTCTGACTTTTTAAACTTGGCACATTGTGGTCATCATCTTCATATTTTTCATTCTGCAAAAACCTTTCTAACCTGCTTTGTTATACTCACATACACTTGTTATAACAGATATAAAAGGAGACTAATGTATATTTCATAGAATAGAAAAACAAACTTTGAAGGTGAATTTTAGTTCTCTCTATTGTATAGAAATGTTAGATCTATAAGTGTGAGAACACATTACATATATCATAATTAAACCCTGTAGCATCTGCCTCATCATTTGAGGAGTTTATAGTAACAAACCAAAAAAATGTTAAAAGTCTAATGTCCTGGACATTAAAAGTCTAAGCCCTGGACATCTAAACTTAATAGAACAAATTAAATTTCATAACAACCAGATATCCGACTTGACTCAACTACTGCAATGCTCTCTATGTAGGACTGCCCTTGCATACCATCCGGAGGCTCCAGCTGGTGCAGAATGCGGCCGCGCGGGTTGTGATGGGAGTTTCCCGATACTCCCATGTTACGCCTCTCCTGCGCGAGCTGCATTGGTTGCCGGTTGCCCTCCGGGTGCGATTCAAGGTTCTGATGTTAACATTCAAAGTCCTTCATGGCATGGGTCTGGGGTACTTGAGGGAGCGTCTCCTGCCGATATCAAATACCGGTCGCACTGTGCGAGCACACAGGTGGGGACTCCTCGGGTTGCCGTCCGCACGACAATGTCAACTGGCGGTGACCTGGGGAAGGGCCTATTCTGTATCGGCCCCTGCCTTATGGAATCAGCTACCCGTTGAGCTCCGGCTGGCTCCCGATCTCTCCTCTTTCCGGCGCAATCTAAAAACCTGGTTGTTTTTACAGGCTGGGCTGGACTGATCTCCTGGGGGAGAGGGTGGGTTTTAAATTCGATTTTAATTTGGTTTTATAGTTGTATTTTGGCTTGTTTAGTTTAATTTCTTTTTAAATACTTTATTGTTCTGTGTTTTTATCTGTGAGCCGACCCGAGTCCTTTTGGGAGAGTGGCGGCATACAAGTCAAAATAAATAAATAAATATTATCATTGTGTACTTTTCTAGAGACATGGAAAAGAAAGTAGAGGAAATGGTAATGGTTTATGCTGGTTGCCTTACTAAAATGATTCTGTGAGAGTTATGACACACAAAGAGCCCAAAGTAACTAATTGAGTATACCATTACAATGATCCAATATATTGTACTCATACAGACCTATTATATTTACAAATATAGATGATGTGGTGATTTTTGTATGTGAATAGGATAATTTTTCATTGCAGAACAAAAACACTCAGTTGGTATTAATGATACTTGAGGATTGGTACTACTGGTGATTATTCAAGAATTATAGTTCAATCTCCAATCCTTTTAGGGACAGAACCTTTTCTTCCTCTGATAATGGATCATGTTTCATTGTTAGAAGATTGTTGTGAACACTGTTTATCAAAGTAAGTTTCAGAATGACTAATGTTAAATGTAAGCTATGATCTAAAAACAATATTACTGGTGTTTGTTTTATTTTTCCATGTTCTATATTGCAATCTGAAAGCATAAAATATGCAAGCTTTTGATTTTGTTTGATGTTTTGCTCAGAAAGCACTCTTGAAAGCTGATCCAAACTTTCAGTCCATCCAGTTGTAGCTAAGTTATATGGTACTGATGTTATATCGCTTATTCCACTCATTCTCATAAATCTTTGATCTTGTTTAGCTAGCAGTTATGGTTTATTGTCTCTCAATAATTATTCTCATCTGTTCTTGGAAAGATGTGTTGCAATACATCTATAGAGAACATCTTTGGTCACTTAAAACATACATCCACTACAACTAAAATATTATTTTCATATATAATACTGAGAAATCCATGTTAATTCTGCATTTAAGTAAGGCACATTACTCCCACAGATTAAATGGTGCTATTTCAGTTTCTTTTGACATATTGGCAACCTGAACAAGCTATTCAATTTAAAATTCTATTCCAAGTCATCAAATAAAACCATAATATGTTGTCCTTATCTTTATAACTCCACAATGTTTGACTTGTAGATCCTCCTATACTCAGGCTCTTATCTTCAACAGTATGATGACTTCCTGTCTCTTCATAATATAATCACTGTCAAATATAAGTTACTCATGGTATTGATGGAATTCCATAAACTGAAGTTCTGCTTGCATGTAGAAGTAAACAAGACAACCTGACCACATTTGGCTTATTGTATGTCATTCTGAATTCTGAATATTTATGTTCATGTTTTTGTTTGTAAAATTTATTGGCCACCTATATTACTGTAGGTAATTATTTTCCTTGTGCCCTTTACGATGGCGATTCACCCAAGGTAAGCATCCACATGAGCCAAGAGCAGGAGCCACAAAGTTATCTTATATTGAACGTTGATTAAAGATAGTTTGGGTATACATATACATCATTAGAAGTTTCCAGAAGGAAAGAATTGCCTTAAAACTAGTAGGGAAACAAGATAACAAGAGAAGAACACATAGTTACTCTTCATGATGTGAAAAAATTACACATTCTTTACAATGCAATATAGCAGCTTTGATAACTAGAATGGCTAAGAGTTTAATTGTTATTCTAACAAACTGATCATGTACTTTACTGTGGAGAGAGATAGATAACCATGTGCAAAGGAAGCTGTGTTACACATCCCCAAATCAATTGTCTCCATTCAAGGCATAAATCCTATAGGTATTTAATCACCAATAGGCAACAACTGGCTTCATAACAGAAATTCCATACCTAAGTAAATGACCAAAGAAATATAACTAGAACATATGCAATCTTATATCTGCATATAAAAAGAATTATAACTGATTCAAGCTAAATTCTTGTTCCAACTCTCCACACTTTCAAAGAACAAAGGCTAATGTTACATTTGTTAAGCAGGTACTTCATAAAGTCCTTTCAGTACAAGTACTAGATGATATGTTTAATTCCCTAGACAAAGCTCAGCACTTGCCTATTTGTTTATGCCTTTGCCTATCTATTTGTGCATATTTTAATTTTTCCAAAGTTATGACAGTAATACAAAAGCTACTACTATAGGTATACACTGCTATTTTTTATTATATGCAATATTATTAAGAGCCACGGTGGCACAGCAGTTAGAGTGCAGTACTGCAGGTTACTTCTGCTGCCTGCCAGCTGCTGCAATTTGGCAGTTCAAATCTCACCAGGTTGACTCAGCCTTCCATCCTTCCGAGGTGGGTAAAATGAGGACCCAGATTGTTGGGTGAAATATGCTGACACTTTACATTGTAAAGTGGTTTATAAGTCTAAGTGCTATTGCTATTACCACACTAATATCATATTGTGAGGCATCGTAAGCCAACTTTAATGCACTATAATATGTGAACATATGATTGATGCCACCATTTCATTTCTTCTAATGTTTGTCCACTACCATACGTTCTCCCATTCAGTGAAGTATTCAAGGGATGTAACACAGTGGCAAAAATTTGGCAGAAATCTGTTGTAACCATTAAGAAATTCTACCACGCTATGACACATCATGAAGCATTCATGAAATTTCTCTCTACACATGTCTATGCCTTCTGAATCAATATTAAAGAGTAATATTTGAGCTACATGCTCAAAAACCTTGTCTGCCAACTTCTGTAATATTACTTTGAGTTTTTCAGATCCCAGTTTTATCCTATGATAATAATGTTAGCAAATAAGCCTTGACTCTTTCTTTTTCTTTTTACTGAAGCAAGGTAAAATACTCAATTCCAAACAAAAGGTATCACTTAGTCCATTAAAGTATATGAAGTTAGGAAAAGTTTATATTTGAATCATGAAAAAGTGTATATATCAAGGTTGACTCAGCCTTCCATCCTTCCATGGGTAAAATGAGGGCCCAGATTGTTGGGGGCAATATGTTGACTCTGTAAACTGCTCAGAGAGGGCTGTAAAGCACTGTGAAGCAGTATATAGGTCTAAGTGCTATTGCTATTGCTATATGAATATGGACTTAAAGATGAATTGTTAAGGCATAATAAACTTGGCCATAAGCAGGGCAGCTATAATTTATTGTTTTTTTTTAAAGTTCAGATATTGGTGCCATTTTGAAAAAAATAGTACAAGCAGGATTTTTAGTATACATGTTGAATCAAGGGTTCAGATATACCTGGATACTTAGTCTTATTCAAACTTTAGGGAATAGAACAACCGGAGGAAAAAACAAGGATGTGTCTCAGCCAATTCCTACTGGGTGGAAAATGAGAAGGTTTCACTGACTGCAGGTGCAGCTCTTTATGTGACCTGTATCCTGGAGATTGTAACCATAATCTGCCAAACAAATGGTTGAGGTCTGAAAATGCATTTACAAAATGACACGAGCAAGGGTTGATTACAAGCTGCTGTGACACTACTTCAACAACACACTGTAGGATCTTCCATCTCATTGCGCCTAGCTCAGCTAAGTGGAGAGACTGGGATTTTACTGCTAATATACATGAAAACTACTTCAGTATTGGAACATATGAGAATTGGCCATTAAGTTTTTCAGCTGTAGCTTTTCACAGATGTTTTTTTTGGGGAAAAATCTTTTGAACTAGTTTACTGGATCTCAGATTTTAATTCAGCTTCATAAAGACAGAGAAATCTAATAGGCTTTCTTCTCTAGCACCTCATTGCCTTTGCAGTTGAAATGAGAGATTTGCAACAGCATTGCATAACATATATTTTGGAAAGTTGGATGTGATTTTGAAGACTGGTAATGGGCATTTCTGAAATCAATTAAATAATAAAAGAACTTTCCTATTTTAGAAAGGAAAATCCCTTGTTTTAAAATAGCCAGCATTTGCAGAGCTGCTCATTACATGTTCAATTTAAATACAAAGAAGAATGAGAAAGAAAGGCAAATTCTTGACATTTGAGCAAATGACTGAGAAGGTCATGTAAAGGTGCATCTGCATATATAATAGCATATGCAAATGTTATACAAAGGTGGATGTTCTTTTCCCAATAGTGGAAGAAACTTTTTTTATTAAGAAGTATTTAGAATTTCTGGTCATTTTTGCAGGACAAACATATTTAGTACTGACTATCAACCAGAAATATTTAGTTAAGAAATAACAATATATGTTGACAAAATACCACCTTCCAGCTTAACAGGAATCTTCTTATCTTATCTAAAGATAAATAAGAATTTTAAAGCATAGTGTGCTTGTAAAAACAAACAAATAATAATAATTGTCACCAAAACTTTATAGCTTCCCCCCCTCAACCAGATCAAAATATTTAGAAGATATTATTGCAGATGGGTAGCATCTGCCATACCATAGGATTAATGTACAATAATTCAGAGAAACGTTGCTTCTGATTTTTTTTAGGTAAAATGCAAATTTTAATTATTGGACTGATTTTTTTTATAGTTTAACAATCAACATTTTAAATACTACTGTTCAAAATATAGAAGTTGAGGAACCAAGTTGGAATTAAGTTATTCCATCATTGCTTCAATATACTGTAGTTCTCACTCAATCACTGATATTTAGCCTGAAATCTCAAACAATTCATTATTTGCTTTATAGCAGTTGAATAAAGGGTTAGAACTTTAAATACACGATTCCCAGAGCAGGGATTTTACTATATTTACCCTGTTTTTATATTCCACTGGGATAACATCGGCTGTAGGAATTTAGGGAAACTGAAAAAAGATTGCATGCTTGATATAGCTAATCATGTGTAATTGTTTAGCTGTCCCTTTTAAAAGCATTATGAGTTGTTTGCTGTTTAGAAATGCAAAACATCTGCCAGATGTGAGTAATTAACTGGCTCAGTACCTTTCTATCTTTTACCATGTTTTGGTTTCCTAGACCAGAGACATAGAAACGCCCATCTTCTGAGGCTAGCTTCTTTGGGAGACATCAAAGTTGTGAGAGGGAATTGTTCTTGGCAGACAAAAGGGCTAGTAAAAATAGGCTTAGAATGTTTACACAACTTTCTATGGGTCAGCCTTTATTACAAGTGTGTTTTGTGGCCTCCAGTTGATGGAGAGCTTTGCAAAGGTTTTTGGCAAGTGCAACAGCTAAGATTTCCATGTGAGAAAGTGTTTACATAGACACTTTAGAACATCATTTGTTCTAAAGTAAAATAATTAGAAAGATCATAGAAGATCCAAGCCAATCCAGGAGCTTAAGAGTGTCTGCAAGGTGTGGTCAAAAAGGTGCTTGTGATAGTGTGATACCAATAGAAAAAGGCAGAATTTCAATCACACCATCATGACATAACTACTTTTTTAAAGTCATACTCTGTGGCAGCAGTGGTGGGATTCAATTTTTTTTACTACTGGTTCTGTGGGCGTGGTTTGGTAGGCGTGGCAGGGAAAGGATACTGTAAAATCTCCAGTCAGAGGTGGTGTTTGCCGGTTCTCTGAACTTCTCAAAATATCCACTACTGGTTCTCCAGAACTGGTCAGAACCTGCTGAATACCACTTCTGTATGGTAGCCCTGTATGTTGCTTTATATTAACAATTATTACAGTTAGTTATAATTTTGCACAATCTAGAAAAGGATGCCAAGCTCAATGGTGCTCTTCAGATGTGTTGGATTACAGTTTCCACAATCCACAATTCCAAATTCCTGGGCTCTGTTGATTGAGGCTGATGGAAGATTTTATGGAAATTCAAAGTACAGTAGAACCTCTGGTCACGACTATAATTCATTTCATAACTTTGGTTGCAACCCAATTTGGTTGTGACCTGAACCTAATTTTGAAAATTTGGCGCTTACAAAAAAAAAAAAAAGGTGCAGAAGGGGAAATCAGCTGAGGAAAAAAAATGTGAATTTTTTGATTGGAACCTGATTTGGTCGTGGTCAGAAGCATTACTGTATGTGAGGAATATTTTTTTGTCGCACATTACTATCTCTTCTGGACATTTTCCTCCATATAACAATGGATCTTTTTATTATTATTGTTGTTTTCTGGCTCCTAGGGAACTTTGTTTTCCCATCTCATTTCAGTTGCCCCAAAGGGAAAAAATGCTGAAGTTTTCCCATCTCATTTTAGTTTTCCCAAAGAGAAAAAATGCTTGAAGTTTTCCACATTGCTGCTTGTCTGTACTATATATTTTTTCCAAAAGGAAGAAGCCAATGACTGCTTAGCTTTTAACTTTACGTTTTTAAAAAGCTGATGTAGTTTAAATCTATACAAGAAAGAAAGCTATATAGTTACGGATTGTTGTTGTTGTTTTGAGGAAAAATGTTCCTCAGGAAATGTATGATAATACCTATCAAAAATGTGTGATAAATCTCTAATTTAAGCAAATTCTGGTATTTGTTTTTTTGCAGAACTTTGCACCCCTCCAGGACATTACTTGTGTGTATTAAGAAAAGGCATTGTTTTACTGTAAAAAAAATTCCTTTTTTTCTTTAATATTAAATTAGTTAATTAAAAATAGTTTAAAGGTATGGCAAGTGTAGCATTTTTTCTTTTGTGGTTTGTTTCTGTGCTTTGCTTGTTTTAATGAATCTGCTCTGTTTATCTTAGGTTAATAGAGGAAGTGAATTAAACTGAATTGGAACTTGATTCTATTTAAAACAAGTTGCTCACCAGTTGAGGGTGGGGAGAGAGAGAGCTCCTTGCTCTTTTTAGTGATTCTAAATGTTAATAATCTTGGTTTAGGAGTAAACATGATTTATTCTCTCTTTTAAAACTCGTTGCAACAAGAAACAAGCAATAAGGTAGTCTGTAAAATTCAAAAGTGTCAGACAATGAAATCAGCTTTTTTTTGCTAGAGTTGGCAAGAAAGATATGAGAATACGATAAGGTATTGTCTGGGTGTTTAAATAGTATTGCTTTTTAATGCAATGCATTCATGAGTCACCTTGTAGTAGGCAGAATCATGAACAAGTGGCAGGGTTTCATTTCATGATTTTCCTGGAACACTACAATTTCTTATACAGTCCCAGTCTTGCCATTTTATTTATGTGGATGGATTTATTTGGATACTATTAGGGCACTGACTTTCTTTCACATTTTAGTTATTAGAAAATGGTGACCTAGATAAAATGACAGTATAATCACAGTGATTTCTTTTGTGAATGGATCTCTTGTTTACATTCGAGATCTGCATAGAAATACAACCGATCAAAAAGCATTGTGTAAAAGCTATGGCATGGTTTTGGGGACCCTATGATTCACAATTTTCTGAACTTATTTAAATATAAAACCACCATGAATAATGCTTTGTACATCTTAGATCTATGAAAGCTTAGGCCACAATAAATCTGTTGACCTTTATGATTGGGCTGCCCTTGAGGACCACCCAGAGGACCACCCGGAAGCTTCAACTGGTCCAGAATGCAGCGGCGCGGGTTGTGATGGGAGTGTCCCGATACTCTCATGTTACACCCCTCCTGCGTGCACTGCGCTGGTTACCGGTTGCCCTCCGGGTGAGATTCAAGGTGCTGGTTTTGACCTATAAAGCCCTTCATGGCTTAGGACCAGGATATTTATGGGAGCCAGCGACTTTCCCATCGTCCTGTGCGCTCTCACAGACAGGGCCTCCTCGAGGTTCCATCAGCCAGACAATGTCGGCTGGCGACCCCGAGCGGTAGGGCCTTCTCTGTGGGAGCACCCACCCTTTGGAACCAACTGCCCCTGGAGCTCCAGATGGCCCCTGACCTACGCTCTTTCCGCCAGGGCCTAAAAATATGGCTGTTCCAATTCGCTGACCTGGACTGAGGGTAGGCTATATGGGGAGTTTTATAATAAATAATATAATATAATAAAAAAAGAAACAAATAAAGAAAAAATAGGACAGGGATGGTAGGCATGATGGTGTGCTTATGCACGACCCCTACAGACCTCTTAGGAAAGGGGTGAGGTCAATAGTAGACAATCTAAAGTTAAAGTTTTGGGGGTTTGGGGAAGAAACCGCAGAGTCAGGTAGAGTATTCCAGACATTGACCAATCTGTTGCTGAAGTCGTATTTCCTGCAATCAAGTTTGGTGTGGTTTACCTTGTGTTTGTATCTATTGTGTGCTCTTGTATTGTTATGGTTGAACCTGAAGTATTCATTGACTGAAGGACATTGCAATGTATGATTTTATATACTATACTTAGATCGGACCAAAGGCGGCGTAGTTCTAGGTTGTCTAGGTCTAGAATTTCAAGTCTGGTGGCATAAGGTATTCTGCAACAAGTAGAGGAGTAGAGAACTCTTCATGTGAAATATTTCTGGACTTTCTCAACTGTATTAATATCAGATACGTAATGCGGGTTCCAGACTGATGAGCTGTATTCAAGTATTGGTCTAGCAAATGTTTTCTATGCTCTAGTTAGTAGTGTGCTTCAGTGCTGAAACACATCAGAAAATCCATCTATCTCAATTTCCAAAGTTACCCCAGATACCCTTAAAGTGAAGAGCAAGCATGGTACACATTATGTCATCCCAAAGAAAAACAGAAATTAGATGATGAATTAATTATGAATTTTTTGTTACTTTTTGATCACTTTCTCTCCTCTTTCTGGTGTCTCCAATCTCGTTTCCCTAATCATCTCTCATTCTCATCTTTATGTCTGCTTTGGGGAATTGCTTCAAAGTAGAATTGGCTTTTTCTGGGGAGTTTCAATTTACAGTCAAGATGAACAGTTAGTTAACTTGATATTTTCCAGACTTGTGAAGTTCTTTGTTGTTTTGCCCAAAAATGCAGACTTTGGACTTAAGATGTGACTTGTTTGGCACGATTTGTATAGGTGTGCTCAGTAATTTAAACATCAGGAAATACAAACAGTACTATACAGACAATTTGCCTTCAGGTAGATGTCTTGTTTTAGTCTAGTGGACTTTAAATATGAGTCTGGTAATTACATCAAATTTTTCTTCTCATAACACCTGGCACAGAACACTATGACCCTACTTAGATTCAAAAATCAATTCAAACAAATTTCAATAAAAATCAATATGGTCATCAATGAACAGCAATCCATTTTCTAGTTGTGTGTACATAAGCCTACTGATTTAAGAGTAAATAATAAAGAAACACCAACTAATCAGGTGTATGCTCCACCCATCTGCAGACATATACAAAAGGTGTGCAGCCTGCACTACAATAATGAAATATTATTTTATCACTTTGATTAAAATGCTTTCTGCAGATGCTTACTATTTTATTTAAATTGATTGGCCGTCCAGCTGCAATGGAATTGATATGCTTCATAACACCCAATAATTTCTCAATAAACAATTATATATCATATATACTTCTTATTTTCTTACTTCCAAGGATTTTAGAAGAAATGTTGATCCTCCATCTCAATATATATGACAACCCAATCTGATGATTTGTCTGTTGAAACCCTCCAGCAAAGCCCAATAAACTGTCATCCTCTTTCTCCATTGCTGTGGTCAGATAAAAGTACAGCCAATCAAATGACATAGGATGGATTTAAATCAGGGGTGTCAAACTTGATTTCATTGAGAGCCCCATCAGGGTTGTGTTTGACCTTGGGGGGGCCAGGGGTGTGTGTGGCCATGGTGGGCAGGGCTAGCTTAATGTCACATGTGTCGGGGGTGCCTGTGGTGGTGTTCTGCCAGCAAAAACGGGCTTCCAAGCTCTGTTTTCAGCTGTAATGGCTTCCTGCAACCCTCTGCCAGTGAAAATGGAGCTTGGAAGGGCTGCCTGCAAAAAAGCCTACTGCAACCTTCCGCTAGCGAAAACGGAACTCGGGAGGGCAGTGGCCCTCCTGAGTTCCGTTTTTCCTTGCAGATGAGCCATGGGCTGGTCCTTTGCTGTTTCCCAGAGGTAAGCACCCCGTAGGCTGGATCTGGCCCCTGGGTCTTGAGTTTGACACCCCTGATATAAACAGACATGCACATATTACACAGAATGTGACATATGAAAGAACGAACGATCTTGGTTGGTTGGTTAGTTGCTACCCCCTTCAAAAATATCAATTTACTTGTAATATTTGCCTCAAAAATAATCTCATGTTGACTGCTTTTCTATCTTCTTTTGAATAAGAATTCATATTATTTTAGAGATAATGTCAGATGTGTGTAGCAGAAGGTGAACAAGCATTAAGAGGAAAAAGTGCTGCTGCAAAGCTTCACAGTAGTGCTTTCATCAGAATTGAAGTGCCTGGCTTGTTAACTTCAACATAAGTAGCTGTCTCAATTCAGCTTGATCACAGGACCATTTAGAAATGAAAAGAAGTCTGGATTTATTTGCATATCTCTTAATTAGGAGGAATAAAAATTATTTGGTCTTTCTATGTTCACTGTCTGTTGGCACCAATATAAAAGCTTCAGATCTTCCAGTTTTTACTCTAAATAACTATTCAACAATCACTTAGATGTTGCTTATCTGTGGGTTGTTTCCATAGACTTTCAGTAACATCTGAGGGCCTAAAAAGATGTGTGCCTTTAACTGTTGGATTCCTATCTGTTCTACAGCTGCTTTGTTAGCATGAGGTCTGCTAAATGCATTGATAACATCCTAGCATTTTTCTCTGACTGGCAGAATTTGTGGGACAGCAGGCAATTTACTCACATATGGTTTAAAGATTTCAAATATTGCATGGTTGCTGGGGACAATTCAATAACAAGGTCTCCATGATGCCAGTGCAAGGATACCCCTGTTAGATATTCATAAGTGAGCAGAGGGAACCAGGCCCACCAAACCAACCCTTCCATAGAAGACTACTGTTTGAATGTAACTCCTCCTGCATGTTTCTGATCAATATGGTCTTGACCTTTCTTTTGCCAATTGGACCTCCAATACTTATTGATGTCATTGCTCCATTTTGTTTTAGGTCTCTTTTGTGGATGCTTCTTATCAAGGGAGATCCATTCTATGACTGCCTTGGTTCATCTGCCATCAGTTCTTCTTGCTATGTGACCAGCCCATTTCCATTTCAATTCTTTTATTCTCTTGAAGATATCGTATACTTTTGTTTGTTCTCTAATCCATGTGCAAGTATTTTTATCTCGCCTTGTAATGCTGAGTGTGTGTCTTTCCATGTGTGTTTGTTCCATTCATAGCTTATATATAGTAATGTGTCTTATATACTTATAAATATGTTGTTTGTATTTCAGTACCATCACACCCAATCAGCATCATGAGGTGATGGGAGTTGTAGTTCAACACATCTACAGAGATACAAAGTTGGTAAAGAGCTATCTTAAAGATTGAAAACATCTGCCTGCTTTGCAAACCATGAAGCCACATTACATTCTGTTTTCAATCTCATGGTTCACATCCAAAACAGTATTTTGTGTTCTTAAAAGGAATTATTCAGACGATAAAGAGGATACATCTAGTTCGATCTCATTTTTTAAAGTAGTTTATGAGCTGCAGATTGCTCAAGCTTGTATTACAGACTAGTTTGCTGGTCGTTGGATAAACATTACTGTATCTACTGAACAGATGAATTTGTAAATGGGGACATCAGATTAGTCTATTGGCATTGTGCCAAAGTCAATGCCAGTAACAGTGAATAGCTTAGTTTTCTTTCACTACCTTCAAATAAAATGTGTCAGTGAAAGTGAAAACTGGTTAGCAACACCATCAAAAGGTAGCTAAACCTGCATATTTTCTTGTCTCTGAAATCTGTCATTAGAAGTGAATTCTGTTCTGTGTCTACCACATGCTGGATTCTAATAGGAAGATAAATAGTTGAATATAATATAATAAATATATATAATAAATATATAATAAAATGAGAAGTGGATTTTCTAGGAAATGATGGTGATAATAATGCTGTCAGATCTGGTCAAAAGACTTTCTATGCTGATTGTCCAATGCTGGCTTTCAATGGAAATAGAGATCTTATTTTAGTGGTCAGGGAATTATATTTACTTCCAGATTAACTCTACTAGAGCTACTTTGAAAACCTATCCAGAGAATCTTGCTTGCTTAGTATGAATTTTTTTTCTCAGACATGATGTCATCTACTGAACTTTCTCTGCTGAATAAAGTAAACATGAACTATACTGACATTATGCTAAAGATTAATTAGGCTCTAATTTTTAATTTCAGAAACTCCACCCCAGCAGAGTTCTGAGTTTCAGATAATATTTGAGCATGTAGTGAAATAATTAACTTTGAAAAGATATCAGTGAATTAAAATATTAATAAAGATGTAACACACACATTTTCCCATAAGCCCTACTGTGTTGCATTGTGGTGGGCCGGGGTGGGGATGGGGAAGGGTATTCCTAGGAGGGATGAGTGAAGAAGATTGGGAGTATATTCCTAGAATATATTTCCCATCAGTGCCATCATTATCAAGGTGTGAAGGTTGTCCCAGTCAGTGTCATCATTATCAAATTGTCCCAGCTGCCCAGCTAAAGCAAGCAGGCACCTATATTGGGTAGCAGTCATTACAGAAGATGCCAGAAACAGCCTTTAATGACACTAAGTGGTTTCACTTAATCTGGATCCTTAATGACTTATATATACTGCACTTAAGTGGTTTACAGAATCAGAATCCCAACAATCTGGATCCTTATTTTATCGATCTCAGAAGGATGAAAGGATGAATCAATCTTGAACTGATACATCGACCTGCGATGCCTCCTTCCTGTTCCCAAATGGGCGAATCATGTGGGGTGAGGGTATCATCAATGCCTCCTGATCTCAGCTTGGGGTGACTCCAGTGATGATACTCAGCGTGATGTAACCAACCCTGGTGTCTGGGCTGGAGGGTCTGGATGGGAAGGAACAGGCTTCGCTCAACCCAGCTGAGTGGCTGTACATACCGGCATCTCGAATTGTCCAGGAGATTCCATCTTTGGCTATGGGGGGAGAGGTGTTACCCCTCATAGATAGGGCACACAACTTGGGTGTCCTCCTGGATACACGGCTCAGTTTGGAGGAACAGGTGGGAGCTGTGGCCAGAGGGGCATTCGCTCAGGTTCGCCTGGTGCACCAGTTACGTCCCTATCTGGACCGAGATGCCCTGCGTACAGTCACTCATGCACTCGTTATCTCCCGTCTGGACTACTGCAATGCTCTTTACATGGGGCTTCCCTTGAGGACCACTCGGAGGCTTCAGCTGGTCCAGAATGCAGCAGTGTGGGTTGTGATGGGAGGTTCCCGATACTCCCATATTACACCCCTCCTGCGTGAGCTGCACTGGCCACTGGTTGCCCTCCGAGTGAGATTCAAGGTGCTGCCATTGACCTATAAAGCCCTTTATGGCATTGGACCAGGATACATGTGGGAGACCCTGCTGCCGATAACAGCTTCCCAACGTCCCATGCGCTCCCATCGAGAGGGCCTGCTCCAGGTGCCATCAACACAACAATGTGAAGGGGAAACTGTTAAAATTCTTAATTAGCTGTCTTAAGGGGTTAGGGAGGGGGGTTGATGGGTCTTCTTGCAGCCCGGTTCATGGCGGGGGGTGGGGGTTGGGGGCCGGTGGGGCTCCGGGGGTTGAGGTGGGGGCCGCGATTCCCAGGGTGGTTGGGGTTGGCAGGAGACAGCGAGGCATAGGGCCATATCATATGCTGGGAGTGCGCACCCACCATCTTTGGGCGGTTGCTCACTCCGACCCTACAGCCTCCTCCCTAGGGAGCTCGGGAACTGGGACCCCTGGGCTTAGGCTGGTGTATTTTAATGCCAGGTCCGTGGCTAATAAATCTACCCACCTCTGTGAGATTATTGAGGAGGAGGCTGCGGACCTGGCTTGTATCACCGAGACCTGGTTGGGCCCAGAGGGTGGTGTCCCTCTGGTTGAACTATGCCCTCCAGGTTTCCGGGTTGTGCACCGGTCGCGGTGGTGGGGTGGCTGTGGTTATTAGGGAGACCTTGTTTCCAAGGGAAGTCACTATCCCAGAGATAGGCGGAAGTGAGACCCTTCTCCTGAAGTGGGGGCCTAATGGTCAGGTGGGCTTGCTGCTCGCATACCTTTCTCCCAGCTGTGTTACAGCAGCCTGCCTGGGCTTCTTGACGTCCTCTCGGGGGTGGCGGTGCAGTTCCCGGGCCTTATAGTCCTGGGGGACTTTAACTTGCCTTCCCTGGGGGGTTGCGTCGGGATTGGCCCAGGAATTCATGACTTCTATGGAAGCCATGGGCCTGACCCAATTAATTTATGGCCCCACTCATGAGGGGGGGAACACTCTTGACCTAGTTTTTGTCTCTGAGTGGTGGCGTAGTGACAGAGGGCAAGCCATTTTTACGGCTTTGCCCATTCCATGGTCTGATCATTATCTCCTGTGTCTAGTCTTCCAACAAGCCACCCCCCACTGCTGGGATAAGGAGCCGCTTAGATGGTTCCGCCCCAGGCGCCTTATGGACCCTGAACGGTTCCAGGTGGAACTGGGGTCTTCCCTCTTCCCTTGCCCACAGCTCTGTCGAAGATCTGGCAGCCGCTTGGCAGCGGGCTATGTCGGAGACCCTCGACAGGGTTGTCCCCATGCGACCCCTCACACGTCACGGATCCCGGATGGCTCCTTGGTACTCGGAGCTCCAGGAGATGAAACGCCATCGGAGGGGCTTAGACAGCAGGTGGAGGGCCACCCGCTCCCAGGCCGATCGAACCCAGCTAAGAGCCCACATTAGGACTTACCTGGGAGCTATGAGAGCGGCGAGAAGGTCTTATCTCTCCGCCCTCATAGCATCCGCAGATAACCGCCCAGCCGCCCTGTTCCGGGTTACACGCTCTCTCCGTCTGGAGGAGGGGGCGGACCTGTTGCGGGGAAGGGCTGAGGAGTTTGGTCAATATCTGTCGGATAAGATCACTCGAATCCGGAGCGGGTTGTCCTCTGATTTGCAGTGGTCTGAGGAATGGGATACAGGTAGTCTGCCCAGTGTGTTCTGGGATGAGTTCGATCCTGTTTCTGAGGATGAAGTGGACAGGATTATGCAGCGCCTGAGTTCCACCACATGTTTGTTGGACCCGTGCCCTTCCTGGTTGGCTTATGCCGCCAGGGAGGTCACCTCGGTTGGATCGGGCAGTTGTCAACGCTTCATTAAGGGAGGGTGTTTTTCCCTCCGCCTTGAAGGAGGCGGTGGTGAGACCACTCCTGAAGAAGCCTGCCCTGCATCCGACCATGTTAGACAACTTTCGTCCAGTCTCCAACCTTCGCTTTTGGCGAAGGTTGTTGAGAGTGTGGTGGCTCGGCAGTTTCCGCTCTTCCTGGATGAAGTGGACTACCTGGATCCGTGCCAATTGGGCTTCCGGCCTGGTTTCAGCATGGAGACGGCATTGGTCGCACTGATGGATGATCTCTGGAGGGCCCGGGACAGGGGTTTTTCCTCTGTCCTGGTCCTATTAGACCTCTCAGTGGCTTTCGATACCATCGACCATGGTATCCTTTTGCGGCCTCCGGGGTTGGGGGTGGGGGCACTGTTTTTGGTGGCTCTCCTCCTACCTGGCGGGGTGGTGTCGGTGTTGGCAGGAGGGCAGAGATCGGCCCCGAGGGTGCTCACTTGTGGGGTCCCTCAGGGGTTGGTCCTCTCTCCCCTTTTATTTAATATCTACATGAAACCGCTGGGTGAGATCATTTGTGGTTTTGGGGTGAGGTATCATCAATATGCTGATGATACCCAGTTATATATCTCCACCCCAAACCAGATCAGTGATGCCCTCTCCGTGATGACTTGCTGTCTGGATGCGGTGCGGATCTGGATGGATGGAAACATGCTTCGCTCAACCCGGCCAAGACTGAGTGGTTGTGCATACCGGCATCTCGGTCCAGTTTGGAATGTCCATCGTTGACCATAGGGAGTGGTGCTGCCCCTGTGGATAGGGGAGGAACCTGGGGTCCTCCTGGATGCATGGCTCCGGATTGGAGGAGCAGGTGGGGGCCGTCGCCAGGGGCCTTTGCCCAGGTCGGCTGGTTTGCCAGCTCGCCCGTTTCTGGACCGAGATGCCCTGCGTACAGTCACTCATGCCCTTGTTACTTCACAACTTGACTACTGCAATGCTCTCTATTTAGGACTGCCCTTGCATACCATCCGGAGATTGCAGCTGGTGCAGAATGCGGTGGCGGGTGGTGATGGGAGTCTCGGTTCTCCCATGTTGCCCCCCTCCTGCGCGGCCTGCATTGGCTGCCAGTTGCACTCCGGGTGAGATTCAAGGTTCTAACTCTAACATACAAAGTCCTACATGACATGGGTCCTTATTATTTAAGGAGCGACTTCTGCCGACATCGAATACCAACCGCCTGTGCAAGCACATAGACAAGGACTCCTTGGGGTCCCGTCGGCCGGCAATGCCGGCTGGCAGTCCCCGACGCGTGCCTATTCTGTCACGGTCCCTGACCTCTGGAATCAACTTCCCTTGGAGCTCCGCCTGGCCCCTGACCTCCGCACCTTCCGCCATGACCTGAAGACCTGGTTGTTTAACCAATCCGGGCTGTGACCCTCGGGTGGGGTGGTTCTTATCTTTGTATTTTGTAATTATGTCCTGGGGCTTGTTTAGTTTAATTTTTTTAAGTATTTATTGTTGTTGTTGTTTTAATTGTGAGCCGCCCCGAGTCTTCGGAGATGGGGCGGCATACAAGTCCCACTAATAAATAAATAAATAAATAATGTCGACTGGTGATGCCCAGGAGTAGGGCCTTCTCGGTGGGAGCACCCACCCTATGGAATCAACTTCCCTGGAGCTCGGACGCTCCTGACCTCCGCCTTCCTTCCGTGACCTAAAACTTGGCTATTCCAAGTAGCCTACCCGGACTGATGGGGACTGATGGGGACTGAGGGAGGGTGTTAAATATATTTTTAAAATATTCTAATTGACAAATGAGACCTTGGTTTTTAATGTCCTTTAACATCTATGTAATTGTATTGGGACTGTTTTAATTGTAAGCCGCCCTGAGTCCCTCAGGAGATAGCATATAAATAAATAAATAAATAAATAAATAAATAAATAAATAAATAAATAAATATTAAATTAAATTAAATTAAAAGATTGACAACAGAGTTGGATAATGGCCCCTTAGGTTTGATGCCACTCAACATCCTATTGAAGAAGAATGAAGATCCTTTGAAGCAATAATTGTGTTTACAATGTGACTAGATTAAAGCCTTCAGGACATCTTCTTGCTGATGTTGCAATTCAGGAAAGCACAAAATCCAAGGCTGAAAAGAGAGAGTTTCAGTGGGAAGATGGAGTGTAGGAAGAATGAATACAGGAAACTCAAACAGTGAATGATGAAATGAAGCCACTACCGATGGACATTTTAGGCATTGGAAAAATGAGATGGATTGAGAATGGACACATTCCAATGACAGAAGATCACACTCTTTATTACTTAAGACATGAAAGACAAAGAAGGAAGGACATTGCTTTTATAGTTAGAAAGGGTATAGAAATATCTTTTCCCAGAAAAAAATATATATTTCAAATTAGAGTTTAAGGAATTGACTACCTGAAATAAGATTCCAGGATCATACATGAGTTGGTGAAACACAAATATTATTTTATGTTGACTTACTCCAAAATTTTGATATCAGTGGCTCAAAAATAGTCAATTAAATCATGGCTTAGAGCTTAATTAGACTGAGAACTCACATACCAGTAATATGCATGAGTTGCTTTTAGACAACATCTGGAAGCTTCAACTGATGCAGAATGAAGTTGGGCAGACATACCCTTTACCTATGTTGGTTTCCAGTTTTGTTGGTTTCCAGTTTACTTTGGGGTACAATTTATATTGACCTTTAAAGCCCTACATGGCATGGAACCAGGTCTCCAAAGGATCTCCATCTATTTAGCATCTCCATATGCTAAATAAAATAATCAAGTTAGTTGTGATCTTGAATGTAGTATTATTGTTTATTCTGATCAAGAAGAAAATAAAAACAATAGCAAATTCTCTACCTCACACATTTGAGCTATTTTGTTCCTTTTCTTTTGAGTTATAAAATTTAGTGCAATGGTAAATTAGTACCAAAATACATGCAGAATTACTTTCTAGTATTTTATTTGCTTGTTTTATATTGCTATTTTGTTACTGCCTTTGGTTTCGTTATTACTGCTTTCCAATTTTGTTTTTAAATTCTCTGATTTGCATTTAAACATTGATTGATTTAAATTGTGGAAAATTGAAAAAACATGCAAAATATTGAATTAAATATAAATATTAAATACTATCATATTTGTAAACTGCACCTTGCCTTATTTTATATTTCTATTTGTTGAATATATCACCACACATATATGTACCTAAGCACCCAAACAAAACTTCTGGAGACATTGAGTATGTTTTATTAAAGCATTAATTGCAAACACTGAAAATACTTAATAGGTCATTCAGATTAACAGAACTATCTCTTTTGAAGCTTGGTTATTTCGATAATTTTTATTTTATATCTTAAGCTTTCATAGCTTTTTATGATTGCTTACTCGGTGTATTATAATGTAGACATTTAAAATGAATAATTAACAATCTGAAAAGTGCCTCTTGATTGTGGAGGAATAGAGAAAAGAATAGAGAATAGAGAAAAGAATAAACAAACAGATAGCCCATTTTTAAGAAGTTCTTGACAAAATATACAAAATGATGAAACAGAATAGAGTAGATTAGAGTAGAGTAGAATAGAATAGAATAGAATAGAATAGAATAGAATTCTTTATTGGCCAAGTGTGATTGGACACACAAGGAATTTGACTTAGTGCAAATGCTCTCAGTGTACATAAAAGAAAAGATACATTCGTCAAGAGTCAAGAATCATCAGATACAACACATAGGGTACAATAAGCAATCAAATCATACTAGGAAACAGTCAATATAAATCATAAGGACAAGTGACAAAGTTACAGTTATACAGTCACAAGTGGGAGGGGATGGTTGATAAGGAGTGATGAGAAGATTAGTAGTAATAGTAGTGCAGAATTTGTAGATAGTTAGACAGTGCTGAGAAAATTATTTATTTAGCAGAGTGATGGCATTCGGGGAAAAACTCCTCGTGTCTAGTTCTAGTGTGCAGTGCTCTTTAGCATCGTTTTGAGGGTAGGAGTTAGAAACAATTTACATCCGGGATGTGAAGGGTCTGTAAACATTTTCACAGCCCTCTTTTTGACTTGTGCAGTATACAGATCCTCAATTGAAGGCAGGTTGGTAGTAATTGTTTTTTCTGCAATCCTAATTATCCTCTGAAGTCTGTGTCTGTCTTGTTGGGGTGGCAGAACCAAACCAGACAGGTGCAGATGACAGACTCAATAATTCCTCTGTAGAACTGTATCAGCAGCTCCTTGGGCACTTTGAGCTTTCTGAGTTGGTGCAGAAAGAATGTTCTTTGTTGTGCTTTTTTGATGACGTTTTTGATGTTAGGTGTCCATTTTAGGACCATGAACTTCAATTTGTTCTAGAGAAATGTTGATAGCCTACCTGCATTAGGAACTGAAAGTGGTTAAAACTTTTTGGCAATCATCCAAGCATTCTCTGTGGATGAACTGTAGGAATTTTATTAGACTATTGAACTATTTTTATTAAAATTAATGCAGATAGTCCTCAACTTACAATCACAATTGAGCCCCAAATTTCTGTTGCTAAGTCAGTCATGACCTGACATCCATCTGTGCCCCCATGCATACTCTCCCCCTGCATACGTGTGGCAACTCTGAAATGGCACGTTGTAGTAATGTTGAATGGCACACTATCTCGGACATTGACACTATGTGCTATTGCTATTGCTAACTACTGTGCCACCAATACAACAAGGATTCATCTATTTCGTGCTTAATATGGAAACTCCAATAACGAATAATTGCTAATCCATATGTATCATTTATGGAAGTGAAAGAACTGAATTATTTTATTCACACACTCCTTTTGTGAGTGGAGATTATAGTATCTTCCAGTTTCTTCCTTTTTTCTCCTTCATAGGTCATCATGAATTTCATCCTCAGAATAATACAAACAGTACAAAAATGGTGCTTTCTATGTATATATATGTGTGCGTGTATATATACACATATATATTACAAAGAAATATTCATTCAAAATGAAAAATAATCAACATTATGATTTATGCTATTCTTGACCTTTTGAAAGATGACTTTTGCTTGGTTGCAAGAAGGAAGATACAAGGCCATGAATTTTATTTAAGAAATGTTGCATGCCTATGAAGAGATCTACCTGTGGGTGATTATTAAATTCTCACTGTGCCAGAAGGTCATCTCTAAAATCTGTTTTGAAAAGAGACCATCCTATATCTGTTTGAAAGTCACGTGATGCATATATAGTACTTGCACTTCATTAGAATGTACTAGATACTCTGTCATCATTCATACCCATGTGGGCATGTGGCAAATTTGGTACAAACATTTATATCTGGCACTTTCAGAAAGCCTGACATCATTTTTTTTTTAAACCAAATTTTAAGGACAGGTTTATCAATGTTCAGCAGCTTTCATCTCATTTTATATTCATTGTTCACCTGATGGACTTCTAGCTCCACAGTTTTAATGAATGTTTATGGAAGTATTATGTTAGGCCTATTAACTTCATCCTAAGGTTTTTCCATCTTAGATTAACCAAATAATGTCAGGATGCAGATGTAGTATTTTCCAAATTAAGAGCGATGGAGAAGCTTGAGACTGGACATGCCAGTTATCTTTAAGTATCTGAAGGGCAGTCACATTATAGAAGATTTGGGCTTATTCTCAGTGGGTTTCAGAGACTAGAACTAATGATATGAAATGTTAAGTCTGCATGAAGAGTCAGACGCGAAGAGTTCCAGCAAAGAGTTTATTCAGTGACTACAGCTCGAATGGACCCAAGTTGGCTGGGCTACGGCTGCCTCTTATAGCCTGCAGCCGTAGTTGCCAGCCAATGGGAGTGCAGGGTTTCTTCCCACTATTTAAACCAATACCATTTGACATTTTACAAGAACAGTTCAAATAAACCAATGACATTCAAACCTACATACATAACATGAAACATCAAGGATATAGATATAAATTAGACATCAGAAAGAATTCTTTTGATGGTAAGATCTGTCAATCAGTAGAAAAAGTTTCTTCCCTTTCACTGGAAGTTTTCAAACCAAAGCTGATCATCATCCATTAGGTATGATATAGTGAATTGTCCAATGTACAGGTCGTTAATTTAATTTTCCTCTTTGGTCCTTTCCAGCTCTATAATTCTGTGATTATTTACAATATAATTACTGAGTATGTCAGAAATAGTTTGTGCAAACTTGTTAAGACAAATAATTGGATTTTTTTTGCTTTGTGTCTCTTTAAGTAAAAGAACCTAACCAATTGATGAATTATAAATAAATTATTTTTAAAATGCTTTTGTAATTTCTTTGCTCAAAAATAAGGTCATGATTAGAATTTCCTAACTTAGTTTTGGATATCAATTTTTATATTATTCTGCCTACATTATTGTTTTATCTTTGGGTTATATACTGTCCAGATTGCCCTAAGAAGCAAGAGATTACATTTATGTTAATTTAGTTTCAAACATATTCAAATTTCTCTTTTATTATTGACATCCTTCAGTCTCAAAAGACTATGGTATTGTGCTCTGAATAGAGGTCCCAAAACAACATCTAGTGTGACTAAAAAGGCCAATTCAAGAGTGGCAATCCCTTCCACACTGTGGACAGATACAGTCTAGCCCCCAGATTTTGTTGGTTCCAGGACTGCCTCTTTGCCTCAGCCTGCTGAACGAGTGTCTCTTTGAATTGGAGAACCAGGCTGCGTCTTTAGCCTCCAAACTGAACGATCAGAGGTCAATGTTTCCCAGCTGCTAGTATCCATTCCCAAAACCTTTAGATCCCTCTTGAAGATATCCTTATATTGCAGCTATGGTCTCCCCCTAGGATGCTTCCCCTGAACTAATTCTCCATATAGGATGTCTTTCAGAATCCCCTCATCAAATGTCTCTACAAATATGTTAAAATGGTTCATAAGATATCCAGGAACAGCACCATAATTATGCCTGCATCCTATTCTGAAAAGTTTTCAACTTCAGAAGAAACTGAATTATTCCATTATTATGGCCTTATTTTTATTCAGCAGCTAGGTTTATATTTTAGGCTTGATGATTTTTATGAATTAAATGCAGGAGGGAGGGTCATTTATGCCAACCAATATATTGTATATTCTTGGTTTTAATTAAAGGATAATGTTCCTGGCAGAAATTTATGAATGTGGCAATAAATAGCTTTTGCAGGTAATTAAATGCCACACTGAAACCAGGCATTTGATAACCTTAGAAATAATTTTGAGCAAGTAATTAGACTTTTTTTTGCTTCTTTTATTTAAAATTCATGTTTACCAGAAATATATTTTCCTCTGCTCAGTTCTCAGAGAATATCAAAATGAATATGATTATAAAAGCTCATTTTTAATATTGTATTCACTATTGTTTATTCACTATTTTATATTGTATTTACTGTTACTTCAAGGAATGAAAAATGTTGGAAACTATACACTTTATACTCATAATACAGTAACCCTGCATGGCAAGTCAGCAATTCATTAAGATAATTTCAAAGCTGTGTAATAGCTAAATCCAAGCTTGATCGTACATTAGGGCTATCTGATATGGACTGCAAAAATCTGGATCACACTAAGGGACAGGAAAATTGTCCTTTTCTTTTCTTTTCTTTTCTTTCTTTTCTGTGAATCAATGTCTGCCTAGATTTTTGCTGAATAAATAAAATAAATATTATTATTTTAACAGATTAGAAATCCCCAAAAAGACAGGTCCTTTTATCCCATAATCGGTAAGTTGAATTAAGAATCTTTGATAAGGAATCTTTCTGAGAACACAATATGTACTATTGATAGGATTACTCTATCCAATGCCTTTTGAGATTCTCAAATGTACAGTGGTTGAGGAGTGAAATCTGTGCTACGTATCTCTGTGGTCCTAGTTATTTTTTATTTAATGTTTATATCTACAGATTTGTCAGAAACAGGCATTCAACTGCTTAGCCTATGATTTACAGGATTTCTCTAAACTGATCCCTTTTAAAAACTACTACCATATTCCTGGCTTTCAGACTTCTGCCACTGAACTTGATCTAGTTTTTCAGTTTTTTATTACTGAACCTGATTAGATATTTTTACAAGGATGTTAGCCATTTTCTATTTGATTTCTTCAAAAATTCTTGAGGAGATGCCAGCAGAATTAAGCGATTTTTAGTCTCTTCAGATGTCCTAGATACAATATCTTATTTTTTCAACTTAGTTTAGTTTATTTGATGACATCTTTGGGAAAGTTTATGTATATGTTCTAGACCCTCTGAGTAAAGAAACATAGGGGGAAAAAAGAAAAAAGATCAGCACAAACTTCTGTATTCTCCTTTAGTATCTCTTTTACCTCTTTGTTGTGAAAAAAAACGATTGCTTCCCTGGGAGGATTCATGCTGCAAATATATATACAATTAAGTTCTTATTGTTTCCCTTACATTTTTATTATTGGCGCTGTGCTTGTCTCACTCCAGAAGTGGTATTCAGCAGGTTCTGACCAGTTCTGGAGAACTGGTAGCGGAAATTTTGAGCAGTTTGGAAAACCAGCAAATACCACCTCTGACTGGAGATTTTACAGTATCCTTCCCCTGCCACGCCCACCAAGCCACACCCACAGAACCGGTAGTAAAAAAATTTGAATCCCTCCACTGTCTCACTCCATATATTCATCTTATATTTTTGCTGCCAAAGTTTGTGCTCTCCTTTGTTTTCCTCATTAGGACAGATTTTCCACTTCTGTCCTTAACTTTCACAGTTTCCTGGAGACTACTAGAAAGCCAAGGTGGCTTCTTCATGGATTTGATTGACTCTTTCTTGCACTCTGAAATATATTGGATTGTGACTTTGATAGCTTCTGTAGATTTATTCTAAAAGCCTTTTTCCAAAGTAAGTTTCATAAAGATTGGAAAATGCAAATTCCACATGCATAACCACCCTCATTTCCAATGACTAGTTGGGAGGAAAAGCTGGTATCAGGCTTTTTTAAAAATATGGCCGTACCTGAAGTGTTTCCATTTGTAATGTCTGTTGTTGTACCTAAATGTGTTTCATTCACTATATTGAAAACTGGGAAGCCTTGGTTTCTAATCAATAGCTTGATTCATGTTCTGGTGAAGTTTATGATTCTCTACGTCTTCAACCTTTGTTCACTCCACCCTCTTGAAATTCAGTTTTTTACAGTTCAGTTGCAAATGTCTTGAATTGCTGCTAAACTAATTTTGCATTACAATATGCAAATCACAATAGATACAATGTCCTTGTGCCAGACCCTCAGGCAAGTGCCCTTGAAATGAATGCAGATCCACTGAGCAGCTGGTTTGATAGGTTAAATTCCAATGAATCTCTTAATGTAAAGCACCCTGAATAACATATCCTCCAATACCAGCAGCATACTGGCTGCTTGCTTTTGAAGACTGGCTGCTTAGTTGCTACTGATAGTTAACTAAGTGCTCCTAAGAAGCATTCATATTATATTTTTCCACATCTTTTGTCTGGACCCAGCATTGGTTGTCATTAATCTGGCTCCAAGAAAATGCCTTTGGTTTGCAGTGTTTCTTTGAATAGAAGCAAGACAATAACCCTTTCCAGGGTGTGCAGCCAAAGCATGAGTAGTGCAAACCTTCTTTAGACTTGCCCTGCGTGTTTCATGAATCTAAAGGAAAGCTAGCTGCAAAAATAGCTTGTGGTTCTTTTCTGGTGTTCTCTTGTGAGAAAATGGAACTACTGTCCTGTGGCTCCATGTTTCAGCTAATTGAGTAGGCTGCAAAGTCTTCCAAAGGAACTTTGCCTTTGATAAGATCCAAGCAAAGTGCCCCTTCAAGGTGCCTGTGTAAAGAAAAAGACAGGCCGCTTCTAAAAAAGCAGAGTCTCTTTGTTCAACAATCTTGGCTTCTGAATCTGAACACATATGTGAATGCACCAGATAGATTTTCCAAATGAGGCAGATATGACCCACCTTGACTCTTTTTTGGATTGAAGCAATGTAGAGTCTTTCCTCTGTTGATAGACCTTGCACTTCAGAAAGCCAAAATTCCTCATTGGGACAAATAATCTGGCCATCCTAACAAAAAAATGAAAATTAGTTACCAGGAAGGGGAAATTCTCTTTCCCCCCTCCCCAATGAGGCTATTCTGTAGCTTTAGCACAATTATACATATTGTACAAAGGCAATATGTATAGCAAACACTCCAGAGTCAGTCATGGGCCTGACTTTGTAGAAATGGCACAGAAGACATTTTGCCATGGACGAAAGCTGCCTGCCATGTACGACTTGAATGGGACTACTTCTAATGTCTCCTCTGTCTTCATTCATCTTGTTATCCTGAGTTTAGATCTTCAGTGTTCTGCCCACCAGACACCTGCTTTATTGTTTGCTAAACTCTTGATCCCCTTTGACTTCCTTTAATTTTTTTTTAAAATGCCGTTTCTCTTCTAATGTCCGTATACACAGATTCTTTTGGAATCTATTTTTCTTGCAACTTCCTCTGTTGTGTTCTTGTAAACAGGTGTGCTGGAACTGGATACAACATGACAGTCATGGGGTGGATGTCACATTCCTACCTACTGCAGACACTCTTCTCAAATACCTACAACATGTTCTCAGAATTCCAGAAATGGGCTCAGAAATGGTAGGGGCATGTTACTTACAACACTGGAGCTGTTCAGTCCTAAATGGCTATTAAACTTTTGCCAGGATCAGGAGGAAAAGAATATGCTACTTAATACATGACATCAATTATATTGTGCCCCACTGTCCTCTACCTTTTAATTTAGATGTTCATTTATTGGTGTTCCTTCTGTCATTTATTTTGTCACCCTGATAATATTCTTGTGTGATGCTACAAGTTCATATTACCTGGAAAATGAAAGTTGTATGTTACAGTACTTATAATATAAATCACAAAGAGAGAAAAATGAAGGATCTGTGTAATAAATCACCTTAGTTCTTTTTAAAAGAAGTTATTTGCCCTTTAGCTAGTGCAAAGAGAAAATTGAAATCTAGTAAAATAATTTGTTAAAAAAGGGAAAAGATTAAAAACTAGTTAATAGCAAAGAGTAACATTTTAATGGATTATTCTTCATGATTGTCTTTGAACTATTTTTCTTTTGGATCTGAATCAGAAATTTGCACAGTTGACAAAAACCAAAAATCAAAACCTGGGCCAAAGGAATCCATTGACATATGTTTAGCACTGTACATTGCAAATTCAAACTGAATACTGAATCATATTGGTGTGGCTTTGATTATCAAAACATGGTCTCTCTTGTTTAAGCTGTCAAAATGGAACTTTTAGTACACAGCTGTTCCCCCCACCATGAGAACTAAACAAAAGAATTGGCTTCATTAGAGTTCAAGAGACCTCACCCTGCTCAGAAGACATCCAATTATACATGTTTTAGATGTGGGGGGAAGAAATAAGGGTGATATAGGTGCTGTAAATTTTGCAATGTTAAAACTTCTAAATCACATTTCCAAACAGGCCCAGACAATTCCCACTTTCTGAGTGTGTTCTTTGAACTTTTAGACGATGCATACCCTTGATACAGAAAGTTTTTAAAAAGCATATGGAATAAGATCCCTCTAATATATTATCAGTTGAAGATATTCAGCAAATTTTTTGCTCAACTGTTTACACCTGAAGCGCTTAAGAATCAGAAAACATTAATTGTAGACATGGAGGGTGAGTTTCATATCTTGCTGAATATGTGAAGTTGGGAATTTAGTCATTAGACAGAATTCCATCCTTCTATGCAATATAATGAGGAAAGATGTTTTTGTTGATCTCTCTCTCTCTCTCTCTCTCTCTCTCTCTCTCTCTCTCTCATCCCCTCTCTCTCATCCATCCATCCATCCATTCTCCCATTATTTTATCCAATGGGTAAATGATAATTGAGTGAATCAATCCAATAATTAAATAAAAGTAGATTAATATAGGAAATTGTGATAATAGATATAAAAATATGTTACAATTGTGGGAGACCTTTTACCAACTGATGATGTGTGCATTTTCTATTCCAGGAAATTCTGGAGGGAATAAAAATGAATTATAAAGGTGTTAATTTCATATAAGAAAAAGCCATCTTTTGATGCATTGTTAGTTCATGAATTGCTATAGTTGTTAGACATTTGGCAAGAATGCTGAATGAATCCCAGAATTAAACCAAAACCACATTACAGAAGGGTTCTGCAGTTTCTGATAGGTTGGGAATCAAACCACAGTGATTCTTTCTGCAGCTTTTTAGAGTCCTTTTTACTGTGTGAGGCAATTTTTGTTCATTTTCATCTGTAAAGCTCTGCAGATGTTATCTCTTTGTGGGGGTGTGCAAATTTGCATTTGATGAAGTCAGCTCTTGCTTATAGAACATATGTGCCCTGCATTTCCCAATGTTAGGTATGCTTACTAATCATATGGGAAGCCTGTTGAGTACAGCAGATTTTGCTTCTTAATAGATGAGTGTTTTAAGATTACATGCCTAACCTCTAAAGTGCCAAAGCATACTTTCTGATACTTTTGTAAAACAAACCCAAAAGCTAAAATATATGATTATATTTCACAAGCTCTATTTGCTTTAGAGACTTATGCATTCATGTGCATTCATACTTGGCAATACTCATCTCACTCTATACAGTGAAAGTCAAACAAAATGTTAGAGATGTTTCCTCATAGTCTCATATACAGTATGCTAAAATAGCACCCAAGGAAGACATGATCTGGATCAGGTCCATCTTCTAAACTAAGTCTTAAATTCCCTTTCCCTGGATTTTCTACATAGTTCTTCACAGAATACAAATCTCTATTAAATCAGGTTCCTTTCTGGAATCATACAAGATTTGGGATAAGAAAAGGGCTGTTTAAAGTGTTCTGCACCTACATTTTTTTCTCGATTTTAACAATCCAAATGGAGGAAGAAAAAAATTAAAAATGTAAGGATTCATTTGCACATGTGCAAAAGCAGGTAACTATTTTGAGATGGGAAGCACATGCATTCACTTATTCATTATACCTTACCTTACTTTACCTTGTCCTGTCTTGTCATCCTGTCTGGTCCTGTCCTGCCTTGTCTTGCCTTAACTCTAATTATCCACTATATGTTATCTATCTTATCTATCATCTATCATTTTTCTGTCATCTATCATCTATCACCTATCTTTATTTTCTATGTCTATCTTTGTCTGTCTCTGTCTGTCTGTCTATCTATCTATCTATCTATCTATCTATCTATCTATCTATCTATCTATCATCTATCATCTGTCTATCATCTATCTATCTATCTGTATCATCTATCTTTCCATACATCCACACATCCCTAATCTATCTATCATCTTTGATAGATTTCAGATGGAATATGACAGTGACAAGGTGTATACATCACCATACAGAGTATGGCAGAAACATTTGACTTTCAGATAATCAAAGTTGGAAGGGACCTTGTAGGTCATCTAGTCCAACTGCCTGCCCAAGCAGGATACCCTACACCATTTCTGACAAATGGCAGTCCAATCTCTTCTTAAAAGTCTCAAGTGATGACGCTCCCACAATTTCCGAGGGTATTGGTTGATTGTTCTCACTGTCAGAAAGTTTCTCCTTGTTTCCAGGTTAAATCTCTCCTTGTTCAGTTTCCATCCTTTATTCCTTGTCTGGCCTACAGGCACTTTAGAAAATAGCTTGACCCCTTCCTTCCTGCGGCAGCCCCTCAAATATTGGAAGACTGCTATCATGTCTCCTTCTCTTCACAAGACTAGCCATGGCCAGTTCCTGTAACCGTTCTTCATAAGTTTTAGTCTCCAGTCCCCTAATCATCCTGGTTGCTCTTCTCCATACTTTTTCTAGAGTCTCGACATCTTTTTTATGGTGTGGTGACCAAAACTGGATGCAGTGCTCTAGGGATCTTACTAAGGCTTTATAGAGTGGTATTAGTACCTCGCTTAACTTTAGAGAAATGGGAAAGGAAAAATAGATTTTCAAAACAGCAAAGGAATATCTATTTTATGGATGCTTCAGAGTGAAGCTTCAGTCTGAAGAGGAAAAGGTGTTTGGAGCCATATAGGTATGTGCATGTAGAACTTCTGAGACTTCTTTAAAGGAACTGCACTTTTTCCTGGCATCTCCAGACTATCTCTGCAGCTGCAGCATAATCTCAGAAAGCAAAATAAAACATATCCAATTTGTGGAGTTGTCAACAGATATAATGTGCATGTCCATTTATGTTCTACTACTTTAGCTTATTGGTGCAAAAAGTAGGGGAAGTCAATGGTGTAATCTTTCCAACTTTAATTTTCATTAAAGATTTTAAGTGCAATAGTAAAAGCAAATACAAATACAAATGAAAAGAGATTGAGAGAAGAATAAAAATGCAGGGAAAGAAAAATAAAAAGGAAAGAATTAAAATAAAGAGAAAGAAAGAAATATGTAGAGAAGAAACTTCCAGCCTCATCAGTAAAAACAAACTTGATAATTCATCACTCCCTATAAGATTATAAACAAATCTCTCTTCTTCAGTAAAATAGGGACTGAGAGGCCATTAGACAATCCATGGCTTATTCACTCCATGTTGAAATGGTTCATAAATCTACTCTTTTTCATACTACCAGAAATTACGCTTTTTCAACATGATGGTCTGAAAATGCTGCATGCTCATAAATCTCTCAATAATTAAAAATACTAACCAGTCTTTTTTGCAGGTAATGATATCTACCACAAGGACAGCATCCAACAAAGCTATAAGTTTGGCTATTTCTCCCAAATATGCATAAATCAAACTGCAGTGTCTATCATTTTTGAAAACATTGTTTCATTATAGCAGGAAGAGATTTCTGCCTATAGACCAAAGGATGCTTCCTGAAATAAGACAGTATGTATTTTTTTTTTAATTACATTTATATGCCGCCCTTCTCCGAAGACTCAGGGCGGCTTACAATTTCTGGGATACAACCCAGTGTGCTCAGCAATAGCCTTCATTCCATTGTATATGCCTGCTTATTACTAAGCGGCATTTTTACAAGGTCAGCTAATTGCCCCCAACAATCTTGGGTCCTCAATTTACCTACCCCGAGAGGATGGAAGGCTGAGTCAACCTTGAGCCTGGTGGGATTCGAGCCTACAATAATTGTAGGCAGCTGGATCTTAAGAGCAGGCATTTAACAGCCTGAGCTACCAAGGCTCTTTTTGACACTGTGGATGTTCTGCTTATGGGAGATTATTTATTTATTATTTTAGAAATTGTATATTGCCACCTACTTGCACATGGTGACTCAAGGCAGCTTACATGAATATAAAAACATCATATATATATATATATATATATATATATATATATATATATATATATAATAAAATAATAAGAATAATATTCCCCCATCCCGACGACAACACATTACACAAGCCATTTAATGAGCTCCATCCTGCTCTGGGTTCCCCAGGCCTGCTGGCAGAACCAGGTCTTCAGCGCCTTCTGGAAGAGTGTTAGAGTGGGGGTATTCTAATCTATGGGGGAATGATGTTCCAGAGGGAGGGAGCCACCATGGAGAAGGCCCTTCTTCTGGGTCCCACCAGGAATATCTACCTAGGGGATGGGCCGCTTCATTCCTTGCACTGGATGTACAGCTTTCCTCCTCTATTAACATGTTTGACCTCAAAACCATCAATACTCTATGCCAGAAAAGCCACTTTACTGGCTTTTAAAATCCAGATGTTTTTTCTGGCAAAACAATGGTTTGACTGGTAAATTATACCTAATCCAAATTGTAGGCTGTATTTGATCTCTCAAAGAATTTCCCTGTGAAAAAAACTTTAAAATTTGCTCGGCTGGCCCATTCTACCATAACTCTCTCCAAGGATGTTCTCTGAAGCCTTTCAGAGATCATGTTACAAATACCGCAATTGCAGAGTATCTCCATAGGGCGCATTTAGCTGACCAGCTGTGTTGAAGGAAGAAAATATTGAATAGTTTGATTCTTAGAAACCTTAGGTGTTTGGTTTATCCTTCCAAGCAAAATTGCATAAAGATGATAGGTCATGGGGAGAAAAAACATCAGGCATGCTACCTCCATTAGGTTGGCCTTTTCAATACAATGCAGTATTGCAACTTGTAATAAAACAAATATGTGTCAGCTTAATGGACAAGGGTTGCAATAGGTTATGGTAAGTAAATCACCCCCCCACCCCCCCACAAAACTGCACCTTTGGAAACCAAAAAGTTAATTGAATTGTAACCATTCCTATCTAGCTCAAATTGAACCACTTATCATTTTTTTTCCTAAATGCAAGGTTGCCTTTATGATTAATACTGCAGTTTCAGAGACTAATTGCTATTATATCAGGATTTGATTTTCTTTCTTTAGTAAGTGTAAGATAGCTTCTACTTTTATCTTTGAAGAGAGCTAGATCATTCTTGCCTTGAGTATGTTCAATGAGAACATGCCAGAATTATAATCCCGGGTTATTAGATTTATGGAAGAACTCAGGTAGCTCTGTGAGAACCAAGAGATGCTTCATTGGTGCTGCTGGCCTGTGGGCTGCCAACAAGCTCTTAAGGATCCCAGCTGTATATATGAGAGTCCACATGTGCTGTGAAAGTTGGAATAAGCAGAATAATTCACAGGAGTTGGCAAGAGATCAGGACATCAGTGACATGTCAGTTTCATTTCTTTAGATCTTATGAATTCATATACTGCTTACTCTTGCCAAGTATCTTGTAGCTTTTTTTTTCTAATTTACTCTGAATGATGATGCACATTTTGTTCAGAATATTGGATAATGAAATGAGGCATTATATATCCAACTGCCTGTGGCTTTCTCTTTGACTTCAAAGCTTTTCTTTAAGTAGTTAAACTGTTTTTACCTCATACACTTTAAGCCTGTTTTAATTTAACTGCCATTAAATCATCTACTGAAAATTGTGAATGAATGTGGGAGGATGCTTCAAGGGTACCAGTTTATGCTTAAAGATGGAAAGCTCCAGATACTGGAATCCTTTTTATTTTTCCTATGACAGACGGTTCTCCTTAACCTTCTTGTTGGTTCATTTCATTCTATCTAAGCAGTCATGCTGCCAAGGTTCAGATCCAAGCCTGAAAAATACAGAATATTTCATGTCATCACATTTTTCCAAGCTTAGCTTGGTGACATAACAGGGGAGTTTTGCAACAATATGTCCCCTTGACTGGCGACATCCCAATATCCTGTCATTTTTCATTTTAATTAAAGTCCTATCCTTAAGGAGTCACAGTCCTGTATGAAAAAACAGGGCATGCCAGCTGGCATTGCTCTTAAATGTTAATGTTTGTTCGGCTCCGGCTGCAAGCCCACATGTGTTGAATTGACTTCCTTCTACAGATGTTTCCATCCTTGGGGGAGCCGTGACAATGGGGGGTCGGACTAGTGATCTAACCATGCTATCCAGTTCTCCAAGACTATCCCACTGCATTTGTATGAGCTGAATGTCATTTCTATCTCTCAGCCCAGAATATTTTTTATGTATTTCCCATTACTGTATATATTGATGTACTTAGCTTGGGAAAATATTCAAATTCATTTTTTAATCTTCCCATTTCAAGTTACAGCTTTCCAGTTTCTAATCAAGCTGATTCCTTTTCAGTTATATAATCTGTAGAACAATATAGAAAACTGATGGCAGAAAAAGAACCAGTAGTCCATTGAGAATTGATTCTGCATTATTATTATTATTATTATTATTATTATTATTATTATTATTTTAATTTTTTTATTTTGTTGGATGATGAACATGTGACCCAAGCTTTTACTACTCCTTCTGTGAAGTAATAAATTCTAATCTTACTTTTAAACATACTTCCTGACAGTTTGAAATTATGCCTCCCTCACGTTCTTGACTTTTGCTTAATAGGAAAAACACTGCCTTCTAGAACCATATTTAAATATTTATTGTCTTTTTAAATATTTATTGTTCTGTGTTTTTAGTTGTGAGAGCCGAGTCTTCGGAGATGGGGTGACATACAATCAAATATATATATATATATATATATATATATATATATATATATATGAATAAGCGGGATGATACTTCCCACCTACCAGACTTCTGGAAACTAGCCCTGGTCAACAAACGAGTCCCAGCCACGAAAACCAACACGGACCCAAAATAACACAGGATGCCACCACCAATCCCTTCACCAGACTCAAACCCAAGCCCATACAGATGAAGGCAACCACCATCCAGAAACCAGACCATGGCTGCAACACCAGCTGCTACACCCCCCTCCAACCCCCAAACTAAGCAAACTGACACCGCTATAAACACATAGCCAGACCTCAAACTGAGCCAAACCAAGGCCCAGAATGCCACATCACAGCCTTCCACCCAGGATACTACATCACAGAACTCAGGAGATCACAACACAAAACATCAGGAGGTTGCAACACAGACAACGACCCAGGAGATTACAGCACCACACCCAGGGCGTCACAACAATAGAACTCAGAAGGTCATCACACAGCCCATTACCCAGGTCGTTACAACACAAAGGCTGAGAGACACACAGCCAGCGCCTCAGCCACACAGGGTCTCAGGAAAAAGCCATCCAATCTGCATACATCAACTCCACAAACCAATCAAAAAGTAACAACACATCCAACTCTAGAGTTTAAAAGGGAAAAACAGCCACGGTCGCACACTTCTCCCAGGAGAGCGAAGCTGAAGACACCGGCCTGAAGATGACGGATGAGATTTCGTCGAAACGTTGCCAAGGTATTCTCAATCTTACACGGGACAAGACCCGAATACACCAAGACCTACATATATATATATATATATATTTACACCATTCATGTCCCGTCCTTTCCCTTCTGTCCCGCAGGCTGTACATATTCAATTCCTCTAATCTCTCCTGACATGTTTTGTCCCTCAGACCTTGCATTATTTTTGTTGCCCAACTGAGATTCTCAATATCTTTATTTTAAGTGAGGGCCCCGGAAGTGGACAGTATTCCAAATAGGGTCTGACTCTGTACAACAGGATTAGGACTGTCTTTTTCCTGTGGTGATCCCTCTAGTTCAAACACCTTTAATGAATAATAGAACAAGAGTTGGAAGGGAATTTGGAAGTCTTTTAATCCAACACCCTGCTCAAGCAGAAAAACCTATACTATTTTAGACAAATGGTTGTCCCATCTCTTCTTCAAAACCTCCAATATTGATGTACTCACAACTTTTGGGTTGGTTGTAGTCACTGCTATCCCAAATTCTCCTGGCACAAACCTTTGTGCATCTGCTCAAAATCTGATCATGCTTGATCCCTACAAGGGTGTCACAATCTCAACATATGTAAGCTGATTGAAGACACATATGCACGCACACACACACACATATGTGTGAGGTGTGGGGGTGTATCTATATCTATCTATCTAAGATAGATATTGACAAATAATAGATAGATGATAGATAGATAGACAGACAGACAGACAGACAGATGATAGATAGATATGACAAGATGGGACAGACAGACAGACAGACAAGAATAGCAATAATATTTCTCATTCCCTACCCCATACCAATTTATTGAACTTAGCATTGGAACTCTGCCTCAACTTTTCTGAAATGTGAAAGTTTTATGCAATGCCTATGGTAGCCATTGATGTTATTCTAGCCTTTTTAAATAAGAGAGAGAGAGAAAAAACAAAACAGCTCTATTCTCATGTTTGTCTACATAAAAAATAATTCTAAATCTCTGATTTGTCTTGAAGATGAAGGACATAGCATTCAAATTGACTCAAATAAAAGTTTACATCTTCTCCAACTACCTGTACTACACCATTTTCTTCAGACATTTGGGAAAAAGACAGTTCCTAATTGCAGACTGAAGTTCCAGTTTCTTTCCTATCTAGTTCAGCAAAGCCTGTAATCAATGGGAGGGAAAGGAAACCCTAAAAAGCCCCAGGAATTTTTGCTTTATGATCCAATTTTAAGACCAAATATCAACCAATCTTGCTCTGGTTTCTCAGGCCTTGAACTAGGGTGCCAGCTGGACAGTTCCGTAGTCTTATTTCTGGAATGTCATGTTGGATGTCACTTTTTTCAGTGGTTAACTTTGGCTTCTGATGCAGGAGAACTCACTAGTCTGCTAGCCTGGCAAGGCTCTTGTTGCACTCCCCAACTGGAACATGTGGTTGTGTTTGCTAACTGTTGTGGCAGGAAAGGAGGATCAAAGCTTCCTTTTGTTCTTGATTCTTGAGTCCTATTTTCCTCTATTCCTCCTTACATTCTGTACTTATTTTCTCTCCAACCTGCCCATATCTAATAATGAAAGCTGAGGATGAGTAGCCCAGAGTATTAACCAAGAGACAGATGGCACAAATATATGTGATCACCCAGGGCATGACACAAAGGCAATACAGTCACATAAGTAAGAAGAGTCCCTTTAATACCTCCAATTTTGCTCCCAATGTCCAGGTTACCTTCGGCTGGAGAAAAAACTCTCCCAAGAACAGTCTTTAAGTGGAGGAAATTCAGTCCAAAATGAAGTACATACAAACTGTAAATAAAAATCCACACAAGCCACACTGCAATAATTAACTTGACAGGGCAAGAGAAGGAACTGCAGACTTGAAAGGCCAGCAAAACACACACAGTTGGGAAGACACAGGAACCCAGATAAGCCTCGACAATACCAGATAATTCACGATTTGCTCTCAACAGTTTGCTGTGCACAATTTCCCTTTTGAAACACTGTGTTCCCAGCTGCAGCTAATGAAGAGAATCGGGCCCCTTCCTCCCCCGTAAGCCACACCACTCATGTTGCTCCCTTCTCCGTTCCTCTCTGCATGCCCTAGGATGAAGAGGGGTTGGGCCTGGGTCTTTCTCCAAATTCCCTCTGCCTTGCTCTACCTCTCCCCTGCTCTGCCCAGCCGGACTTTGCCCTTTCCCAGTTTCTGCCACAGCCACCGGAGCCATACTCCCACTCCCTGTGTATGTGTGTATGTATGTATCAGAGGTGGTATTCAGCAGGTTCTAACCAGTTCTGGAGAACCAGTAGCGGAAATTTTGAGTAGTTCAGAGAACCGGCAAATACCACCTCTGACTGGAGATTTTACAGCATCATTCCCCTGTCACACCCATCAAGCCACGCCCACAGAACCAGTAGTAAAAAAATTTGAATCCCACCACTGATATGTATGTATGTATGTGTGTGTGTATATATAACAAAATTACACAAGTTAGATATAATATTGAGGGTATATGTGTATGGATATTAGAATATCAAATGGCACTCTTTCTATCTTAATTTTATTTCCTAGATTTAAACATTTTTCAATAGAAACTTTTTTTCTACAGTGCTATGGACTGGTTGTCTTCTTAAGGGAGAGAAAAACATTAAACATTTTCAGTAAAATCATGTGGTTTTATCTTGCTGAGCTCAAAAGTTAGGCTATTATGGTTTATTTTACCAGTTTTCCAGTGCAAGGCAGGTAGGGAAAATCAATATATATATATATATATATATATATATATATATATATATATATATATATATATATATATATATATATATATATTATGAATTTCACGGGTAAAGGCATGTAGGTCTTGGTGTATTTGGTCTTGTCCGTGTGAATTGAGAATACCTTGGCAATGTTTGAAATATCTCATCCGTCATCTTCAGGCTGGTGTCTTCAGCTTAGTTTCTCTTCTCCTAGAAGAATGAAGCTGAAGACACCAGCCTAATAAATGAATGAATTAAGTCGTTTTGCATTCACCAAGTATCTCAATCTTATGGAAGACCTAGACTTAAGACTCCCCATATATATATATATATATATATATATATATATATATATACATACATATATATACCTCTTTCAAGACAAAGCATAAGATTGGGTCATTTATTTATGTATAATCATGTTCTGCTTTCTACATTTGCATCTCAGACACATTTTTGCATGACTCAGTGGGTTTTATTGCAAGAATATCTTGGCCAGTCGTTTCTTCCTTAAAAAAAACTCAATAGAGCAGGGTCATTATAAACAAAATTGTAGGAAATAGAGGAAGAAATCTCTTTCTTTGGATGGGGCTTCCCATGTGCAGTCTTTGTAGTTTTGCAGTAGTTTTCCTGGAACAAAGAGGCACATCACCCTGTGCCTTTTCTCTGTCCCTCCCTGTAGGTTTCACTAAAAGCAAAACTGAATCCTTCTCCTTCCTTCCTTCCTTCCTTCCTTCCTTCCTTCCTTCCTTCCTTCCTTCCTTCCTTCCTTCCTTCCTTCCTTTTGCCTGGAAGGTTCCCTGCAGTTTTTTTGAGAAGATTTCAGAAAGATAATAATAAAAAAATAATAATCAGCCTATTGCAGGTCCTTGGGAAGGACTCAATAGATGGATAAAAATGCCAAATCTGTTTTTCTATCAGTTTTGTTCTTTCTTCGCCACATCTCCCAGCTGCTTGGCAGAAGCAAGTACTGATTCAGTATGTGTTGTTACTCATTTCTTCTAAGAGAGGAATATGGAGCCTGATTGTAAAGGATTTAGGAATGGAAAGAAAGTGAAAACTGCGATACAAAAGACCCTAACTATAAGCACGTCATGTTTTCTTCTTTTCCCATATCAAGGCTGTTAAGTTTGCATGAAGAGACAGACGCGGAGTGCTTCAAGCTTTTTGTTTATTAGTGACTACAGCTCAGAACGGACCCACTTTGGCTGGGCTGCAGCTGCTACTTATAGCCAGCAGCCGCAGTTGCCAGCCAATCAGAGTGCAGGGTTTTCCCACACTTTTTAAACCAATCATTTCTAACATTTTACAAGAACAGTTCAAACTAAACCAATGACTTCAAACCTGCATATATAACAAAGGCAGTTTGCAATCTATCCAAATCATTCTTATTCAAGATGGAAGATAATGTAAATGACAGAAATAAAGTGTTTTGTCCTGAAAATAACATTAAATTTAATCATGGAGTCTATTGCAACATAAACAGTGTTTTGAATCAATTTTCATCTGCTGAAGTAAAAAAAAAGAGGGGCAAACGAGATTCTGAAATGTTTTAATAAAAATTATTAAAAATTATAATTATTTCAATTCCTGAGTTTAGTGGGATCATAATTAGGATTAACTGTATTTTTATTGCAGCATGTGAAATGGCACCTAAGTAAAAAAATAATAATGTATGAATAAATCTGAAGAAAAAGAGAAAAGAAATCATCTACCCTCAAGCCTCTTAACCATGGTTAAACAACTGGCGACAAAATGTCTGGGCAATGCCTGAATATATTCTTCTGGACACTGTCCTTGCTTATTTTCCTCATGAAAACACATTTGGTTTGAAACACATTTTCCTGTGACTGAAAGCATTAACTAGCTGATTACTCTCTGTGTTAGTTTTGGAATATATGATTCCGCCTCAGTTGTTCTTGTTGCATTTTATTTTAAAAATCAAGGAATGGATCCAACTCACTTCTAGTTCTTTACCGCAATTATTACCACTGCTGATTTCTACTTGTAAAAAAAAGAGAGAGAGAGAAAGAGAATAGCTCATTTTGCCCCTAAATATTCACAAACTAGAATATTGTGAAAGTGGCAAAATCTTTGCCAAACATATTTACTTGCCTATTTTTTTTTCATAATTTTCTTCTTAGTCTCTTTGTGTGATATGCAGTAGTGGGTCCTGGCAGTCAGGAGAAGTAGTCTGCAGTACAGCACTCTAACCACTGCATCACCATGGCTCATGAACTTGACTAGCCTCAGGAATTAGGAAAGCTAGAACAAACTCCATTAGTAAGGGAGCGATTGAGGCTTTTGATAACAGATTCATGGGTAAGGGTATCCAGACTAGACCTCTTCAAGAAATAATACAACAGTTTATTCATAGACACTATAATGTCAAAAAACACTCCCATCCATGAATCAAGGCAAGGCTATTCTGACTTTCTCTTTACCAGCAACGGTAATGGTAAATCCACTTCTAGAAAAATATGATTTTGTTTACAAAAAGTTCCAGAATGCCTTTATATGTTGCCAATGGCATTAAGGGATCTTCTGCAAATCTGTCAGGTTATGCCAGCCCCTGAATCATTCAGAATAACTCTATGAAGATTTTCAGCCAATGAATAAGCAATTTTAAAAACCTTATTTTTCTTCTTTTTCATTTTTACAGCATAGGCTCTTCAATGCTCCTTAAGTTGTGTTCAATCATATTTGCTTTTCATTTTCTGTCACAATGGAAGAGAAAAACATATGGTAGTTGGGGAATTCTAGAAGTTGAAATCCACAAATCTTAAAAGTTGCCAAGTTCTAAAACATGTTCTAGATATTGATATTGTTGCAAGTTTAAAATTCTTCATTAATTTTGTTAATAACAATGCTTAAGGAATTGCTTCAAGTCACTCATTAGCTTCTGGTTATATTTTCATATTAGGCAATTTTTAAATTATTGAATAGTTTAGGGCTTTTTATTTCTTTAATTCATGCATATATATCCTAACCTTCAACATTTATGTGCCATCCATTAACTATGTGTTGTATTAATATTATTTAGATGTTTTAACCCTGAGAGCATTTTATAGTGGTAGAGCCATATTACTGGAAGGCCAATCACTACTGATTCTGCCCATCTAGAAATTTAAAATTGTCAAATTTATGAGACCAACTCAAAAGAAATTTATAAAGTTCCAAATTCCCCAGAACTGTTTATAAATTGTGAAAATAATAACATGAGGGAGCATAGCTGATATTCATGCGAGTGACATTGAGTTGGCTTTATTTGTGCTTACATACAAAGGGAGATGCAGACAATCTTGGTGCAGGCAATCTTGGTGGGTGTAGGATAAACGATGAAATGTGCATCTAATATCACAACCCAAAGTCCCAGGGAGGGATCAACATTTGAAAGATGACAGATGTGGTATTGTGATTGAAGCTCCATCCATTTTTCTACATGCATTTATCTGATAGATTTAAATAAATAAATAAATAAACATGCATCCATTCACACTGCACACATGTGACAGAGTTGGGACTTGGATCCTCTGGGCATTTATACCTATCTCCAATGACTTATATATTTGCATAAACACTACTGTCCAAGAGAAAAGCAAAGCAATTGGCAATATTGAAGGCTTTCATTCTTTGGTTAGCTGGAGTTTGAAAAATTAGGTATGAATATTCATTTGCCTAAAGTCAAATAGAAATCTGAGACAGAAACACATGTATTGTCCTGACTGCCTGTCTGAAAATTGCAGAGACGAGACTGTGAATAAGTAGAAGTAGTTTGAAACAGGTAATTATCTTTCCTTTTTTCCTTAGGCTAGAATTCCAGTCTTCTATAGTAATAAACATCTGGCTAACTTCGAGAAGAACATTCCAAAGTAAGTAATACTACTTTGCTTTTTCTTTCTTTCTTTCTTCCTTCCTTTCTTTCTTTCTTTCTTTCTTTCTTTCTTTCTTTCTTTTTTTAAAAAAATGTAATATCTCAGATGAAAAAAAGTGTGAGTTATCGGAATACCGTCCTTCCTTTTTATGCTGTCTTCAGCGTGATAAATGTAAGTTCTGTAAATCAGGACTTTTATAGACAGTTACAGTTTGGGAAGAATTTGAACATGATAACATTGCCAGGATCACTGAACCAGAAATCCAGCATTTCGGGGTTTTTTCTCCCTTGAAACCCATTTAGATGAATAAACCCATGATTACAAAGAGTGATAGGTGACTATTATGAGATACAAATTCCTCTTTCCTGCAAGATGTAAATAGATCCTGTGCCTCTTTGCACATGGCAAAATGATTATTAGCACATCTGTCACTTAAATGTGTTCATCAA